>OZ024902.1:95055812-95061996 GCA_964017125.1 Flabesymbios commensalis
TATTATTTAACAATGATTATATTTCGTTCTTAATGTTTTTATGTTTTTTCACAGGTTTATGTCTCGAAATACATAATTTTACTGTAGGCTAATAATCGGATTCACGTTTTCACTTTTGATTGCAAGGCCTATTAAAGTATTCAGACATATTTAGACAATTTTACATACCATCTCTTTAGATATGAAAAGACGTGTCTGCCACTTCACACAGTGGTGAGACGAAATACATGTAATTCGGAAACTAAGGCAATGGGGCCGTCATTCAACCATGGGGGAGATTGCCGTCAATATTGTAAGGACTGGTGGGTTTTGCTTAGAAATGTATGCTGAATGATGATAAGGGCTTGTTTCGTTCTGGGCTAGTGAAACTTACAGATGAATTTGCAACCCTGGATCGGGGTTAGTTCTTACAAATAAAAACAAATTCTAACTTATTATATGGTTAAATTAGGAAAAAAATATTTTTGCCCAGAAATATTCCACCACATATGCTATTTTTAGCATACATATTATTCTCAAATTGAAAACAAAGTAGAGACATAAAAAAACATTTTGATGTATTATTTTTCGACTTTCCAGAGTGTCTTTTTTGCTACTATATATAATTAGCATGTAATACAAAATAGCTATTTTATCTCTGGTTTTGGTGCGGGAAACAATATGATAGACCCCTATGTTATCTTGGCAATGCCTTTTAATTTTATTTTAAGTAATAATTTGTCACTTTGTATTATCGAAATATCCAGTGTTTGCCATTTCAATGCCACTTAACATACATGTATGTCATACCATGTATATTGTCACATGATTTTTTAACAAGTTAAACATCTTGTATATACATGTACATATATCTCTCTCATTTCTATGACAAATACGTCTGCAATGACATCCTTCCTGTCAATAAAATATCTGTCTGTCTGTTCCGACCCCATGCTTGGTATGCCTGACAGCGTTAGAGACCAGAGAGGTTGTTAACAACATTGAGTAGCAGTGCGAGAGGGGACTGAGAGGCTGTTAAAACAAGGGGAACAACATTGGAGGGGCCAGAGAGCTGTTAACAGGATGAGCAACAGTATTAAAAGGGCCAGGGAGGCTGTTAGCAACAGGAGAAACACTGCGGTTGGGGCAAGGGAGGCTGCTAAAAACAGGAGCAGCAATGCTGGGGACCGGGAGACTGTTAACAACAGCAGAAACAGGGCTGGAGAGGCCAGAGAGGCTGTTAACAACAGGAGAAACAGCATGTGAGGGGCCATAGAGGCTGCTAATAACAGGAGCAACAGTACTGTAGGGGTCATAAAGGCTGAAACAGGGCTAGAGGGGCCAGAGAGGCTGTTAACAACAGGAGTAACAGCATTGGAGGGTCATGCGAGGCTGTTAACAACATGAGCAACAGCATTAGAGGGGGTATGAAGGCTGCTAACAACTGGGGCAACGGTACTAGAGGGGTCAGGGAGACTGCTGATAAGGACAGGATAAAAGGTGCTGGATGGGCCATAGAGGCTGTTAACAACAGGAGCAACACTATTGGAGGTACCAGAGAGGCTGCTAACAATGGGAGCAGCTTCATTGGAGGTGCCAGAGAAGCTGTTAACAACACGAGCAACATGGTTGGGAGGTATAGAGGCTGATAAGAGCAGGAGCAACACAATTGGATGAGCCAGCGAGGCTGTTACCAACCGGGAAACAATCGTGGAGGACAAGAGAAACAGTCCTGGAGGGGCCAGTGAGGCTGTTAGCAACAGGAGCAACAGTGCTGGAGGGGTCAGAAAGGCTGTTAACAACAGGAGCAATAGTGCAGGAGGGACCAGGGAGGTTTCTTACAACATGAGAAGCAATGCTGGAGGGGCGAGGGTCCATTGAGGCTGTTACCAACAGGAGCAAAAGGGCTGGGGGGGGGGGGGTGGAGGCATAGAGGCTATTAAAACAGGAGCAACAGTATTGGAGGGGGCAGGTCGGCTGCTAACAACAGGAGCAACAGGGCTGGAGGTACCAGAGAAGCTGTTAACAACAAGAGAAACAGTATTGGAGGACAAGGGAAATAGTCCTGGAGGGGCTAGTGAGGCTGTTAGCAACAGGAACAACAGTGCTGGGGGTATCAGAGAGGCTGTTAACAACAGGAGCAACAGTGATGGAGGGGCCAGAGAGGCTGTTAACAACAGGAGCAACAGTGCTGGAGGTACCAGGGAGGTTGTTTAAAACATGAGAATCCGTGCTAGAGGGGCGAGACAGGCTGGTGACATAAAGAGGAGCAGTATTTGAGAAGCCAGGACTTTGACAGTATTGGAGGACAAGAGAAACAGTCCTGGAGGGGCTAGTGAGGCTGTTAACAACAGGAACAACAGTGCTGGAGGTACCAGAGAGGCTGTTGACAACAGGAGCAGCAGTGCTGGAGGGGCCAGAGAAGCTGTTAACAACAGGAGCAACGGTGCTGGAGGTACCAGGAAGGTTGCTTACAACATGAGAATCAGTGTTGGAGGGGCGAGGGAGGTTGGTAACATGAGGAGGAACAGTGCTTGAGAAGCCAGGGACTTTGACAACATGAACAACAGTATTGCAGGGGCCAATGATGCTGTTAACAACAGGAGCAACAGTATTGGAGTGGCCACGTTTTTTTTTGTTTCTCCCTATAATGGGAAGCCAAATGAAGCTCGTAATGCACTCCGCTATATGCGATTTTGTGAACAAGTAAGCTGTCAGACTGTACATGGTCAGCCTCAAGACTGTGACAGGAAAGACTGTGCAAGCAGACTTGTGCCGGAAGAATTTAAATGGGGCTGAAAGATTAAGAAAGGGAGAATGCTACCCATCCAGACTTCTCTGTCACCTGCACCCATAAAATTAATGGAGATAGTCAGGTGCAATTGCAAAGCCGGTGGCAGTACTGGCAGGTGCACATGTAAGAAACTTGGACTACAATGTTCATATGCATGTGGACAATGTAAAGTTTGCATTCGGTTTCTCCTCTAAAAAGAGATAACGACTCCGATAAAGAGTCCGAAGAAGAATAAATTGTGTTTTTATTTATTTTTTTAAACTATAAAAAAATATTGATCTCAATTTTAAATAAATTATTATTTTAAAAGTTTTGTAACAAGTTATTTGATTTATTCAAACATCTTGAAAAAATACAAATCATATCAAAATGTTGAAAAACTGTTTTGCGTATAAAACACGACCATTTTAAAAACCGCCAGATAAAAAAGTTCCTCCTTCCTTATTGGAGTATTATTTACAAACACTACACACCTCAACCAGATTATATCCCGTTAAAAAAATGTTGTATTTTGTTTGTAGTTATCCGGAAAATAGCCAGAAAATGATTGGACTAAAAAATCTGTACGTAGGCCTAATTATAAGTATTTATAATCGGAGAAAATCCTTTAGTTAGTATAACACCAATTTTTTATTAAAATTTAGAACATTCTCCTCATTTTTTCTTATTTATGTAAAATAAATAAATGTATCTGCTATGGTGTGATTACTATGAGGAGGCGAAAAATAGGCTTAGTTACCAGAATTGTGTTTTCAATGACCATCAGTTGATTCGCGGTAAATGTAAAATGACACCAGAAAATGCGAAAAACGACACCTTTCTTTGTACTTCAAAAAAATATATTTTCCATTCCTCTATCGGAGTAAAGTTTTGGTATGTCATTCTAAGAATACTAATGAGACGTTTTGCAGTGAAAAACCTTCTGTTGCAATTATTTTGAGGTTATCCGAAAAATTGCCACAAAATGACTGGACTATATAGACAACATGCGCTAACTAAACTACGCCGTCAATTTGATCAAATCTAGAAGATGCTGTAGCAGCAACCTCTTTGAAAATAGAAAACATTTTAAAAATATTATTTTACTATAATAATAACCAATAAACACGACTTGTATGTTTTAAAAAAGTGTGAGTTTAAAATAAGTGGTTTATATTAGTAGTGGATAATTGACGATATGTAGCCCATTCGATTTTTTTTATGACGGCCATTTTAAAATTCAAAATGGAACCGTCAGTTTGATATATAACCATTAACCTTGGCACTATAGGGTCTCACCGCCCTAAATGCCAGCAAAACAAAGCATATTATCTACGAATTACCAACCAAAACACGCCCTCCTGGGCCTATCTTCCAGTTGTCACATCCATCCATCAATTATATGTCTTTTATTCTATATTTTACAGCCTAATTTGTTGCATCGACTATCAGAATACAATTAAACACAGTTTGAGTACTTTTTATTTCTATTCAACAGCAGAAACATTATATTATGTCTCACCACCCCAAATGCCAGTCCCATTGAAACGCATGTATAATGCCAACATTCCAAGGGCCGAAATCACCACTTTCGTCCCTAGCTGCCCCCCTATGTTACACACCATAATACATCCTAAGCTGTCCTTTTTCAAAAACTGCTTCGAAAATGGTATGCTAACTTCCTGCGTTTTGAGTTACTCTCCCATGTTGGTGAAAAGGTATATTTTGTCCAGATCTCCCGAAATATTCTTGCGCCCATTCCCAGAAAAGACACAAATCCTTCTCACCGCATGTGTTCATCCGAAAATCTCACATAACAGTTATACCTCATATCACAGAAAGCGAAAACAGTGTGTGCTTACAATTTATCCACATAATTACAACATTACTCTATTTTTCTTAATTCACCAGAAGCGGAAACAACCATTTAAAGCAGTAATTTGGGTAGGGATTCTCTAGTCAGTAGCCACCCCGCTTGGATTTCGGCTCATTTAGGGTGGTGAGACCATAGATGTATTTCTCAGACATCTTGGCATGTATCCACAGCTAGGCTCCAAGTTACTCATTCACTCTAAGTCTGGGTTGAGTCTCCACATCAGCGGATGAGTCTTTTCTTAATGTACAGTCTTTATCATTCCAATCATATATTCACTGCATCTAGATCAACCTCCTCTCTGCGCGACAGAGGTTCCAGAAATAAATAAATCATTGACAATTAATGTGTGAGCCCATCATAACCATAAGATCATGTAGCATTGATGTGTTACTTGAAACAAAATGATATATGCTTAATTTTTAAATAAAAAGTCACCAATAATAAACGGTACAGGAGGTGTGTGGTTGTCAAAGGGTAAATGAGCGCAGCTTGTTGGACTGAGAGGCGATCGATCGGGTTTATGTGCTTATCACAGGCTGATCAAACCTCTAATAGCCGCAATAGATCAAGCTCTCCAAGCCAACACGAGACATTGACCCAATGCTAGTTTAATGTTAGGCCACCGTCGCAGACGGTGGCCCAACGTTAAACTAACATTGGATCAACGAATTGTGTTCACTCAGAACTAGTACTGCTACATAAATCCCATCTTAACGTTAAACTTCTTGTCTCTTCTCGATCACTTATAATGTGGTCAACCCATAAGGGGCATGAATTAGAGTCGGACAGATTAATCAGTCTCCTGATTTGCGTTTATCGGCCAGCAGCCACAGCAATATCATTATTAGCCCGGGGAGTGGGTGTAAAGTACGGCCTTTATATTACCCCGCTAATTAACTGCGGTCATCAACCTGATTGACGATGACCTGTGGTCATCTGGCCAGTCTGCCAGACGATTATGGGATGCTACATGAAACGAAAAGTCTGGCCAAAACCCACTATGTGGCCACGCGCACTCTACCTGGCTCAGAAAATACGTTACAAGCTCTAAGCAGCAATCCCGAAACCCGAATTAATAGGAAATAGAATAGAGAAATGCACTATTGGATAATCAGAGTCATATTCCTATATCTGTCGTCTTGGTCAACTGGACCACCGATGAGCTAGATCGTGATCGTTTTGTGACAATAAACAGCTTTCCATGTTTTTCGTGCAGGCAATGGATGTTTTTGCAAAACCTCATTTCAAAGTAGAATATCTTGCGGGATGCTCATTTTTGGGAGTCCAATAAGTCAGGGTATACAATTTGCATCTATTCTGTATCGAGCAGGAGGTAGCCATCTTGCCCAGTCAGCTCAGACAGGCAGACCACATGTCTACATGTAAGATACAGGTAGCCAATGTAATGCTTTCTGAAGGCCGGTTATGCGATGAAAATGGGGAGATTTAGTCATAGTGTTTTGTAAGCACCGCATCTAGTTATTGATGTTTCATAAAAAGTTACAGGAATCGTGCTAGATTATGTTGCAATGATTTTGACAAAATGTCTCTTATTC
>OZ024902.1:95067196-95074696 GCA_964017125.1 Flabesymbios commensalis
GAAGAATAAAACAGTATACACCTAACTATACATAATCCTTGTAGTTACCAAGTTGCGAAGAGTCAAAGAAAAAATTCAAAATCCATCGTGAACATGACATAACCTCGGTGCGACCGAAATATTACATCCCACATAAATAATCTAAATATGTACAACAGGCTCAGTAGAACAGTGTGCAACACACTCTATAATACAAAGGAAATGAAATGAAATGAAATGAATCGGGCTTTAGGCCACCTTTGTGCACATATAGGCTAAACTGGGCCAGGAGAACCTCCTGAGGATGGTGAGATGATTGAGATGACACTGTCCTCCAGACACAGGATTCGAAATTCGAGCCCTGGCGGTCTGAGGCCGAGCACGCTACCTCTCGGTCACGGAAGCTCCCCACAATACTAACTTTCACACGTGGATGGGGAAGAAACAATTTTGTTTCTTTCAAACCGCCGAGAATAATACAAAGGACCTTCCCAGCAAACACAAAACATTTGTGTAACATTTGTACAACGTCGCCCCAACGTCTTCGACGTTGGACCAACATTATACAAATGTCATACAAATGTTTTGTGTTTGCTGGGATACTGCAAAACCAACAGTAAGCAATTACTGTTTTGTGTCTTTGTATGGTCGCATAAACTTTGCAAAATAGTCTGTAGATTCCTATTGACAGATAGTTTCAAGTTGGTCCGCATTTCAACGGCAACCAGTAAAGTCTTCATGGCACGCGAGTCCATCCTAGTGGAACTTTCACGCTCCTAATTCCACACTGACATAAAAACAGCAATCGTGCTCATCGAGCTGGCTTGTTGTCAAGCGCAATGTATTGTTGCTGATATTTCTGTGACATATGAGCGCATCTACTCTATAGTGGTCGTGTGACGTCTCCAACATGTACATGATCGTCAGCGAAAGGCTTCTGCCTTAAGGCCCAGTCACACATACCATCACGCACGTCCAGCGCACAAAAAAATGAAGAATTTTGGGCAGTGCGTTGTGATTCGCTGGTCGTGCGTCAGAACTCGTTGATGATTTGACGAGAACGCCTGATGCACGTCATTCATTTTTTGTGTGCGTCAACCTCTGCGCACATTTTCTGAATGCTCAAAAATGTGGGCGTTTTTTCACGTGTGAATGTAGACGCCAGAAGAGCGTCGGACCAGCGCCAGTCTAACCAGTCAGACCAGCGCCAGTCTAACGTTAGGCACAAGTGGAGCACACGCTCTAAATTCGTTGTGTTTGCGTTGACCGAGGTTTGTCTCAGTCACATATGAACGACGCACAGTCCACCCATAAAAAAAATTAAAAAAACCATTTGAGACCGGATTGTGAAAAACGTCGCAAGCTGGTAGCGAATGCACAGCGTGTTTCTAACGCAAAGTGCGAATGAACAGCGCTTTGCTAACGCGTTGGACTCATACAATGCGCATTAAACCCTATAATGCTAATGTCGACGATAATAGTAACTTTTATCAGTTTGTTTTGTACATATGTAACCATTTTTAAAAGAATTAAAATTAAAAACAGATTAAAAACAAATTTTGCACCTAAAGCCGTGTATCGTGTGAAAAACCACCTCAAATTATTAAAAATAAAATGTCGTTCTTCAGAGCTCTAAGGGTTAAGCTGCATAAATACAATAGTCACAGCCTGTTGCTCGAGCGCTGGGCGAACTGGCGGCATGTTCCCAGCGCCTACTTCGAGCGCTCATGCAGCGCAGGGCAGGCGCGTTGCCAGCGACTGCCCGGCGCCCTCAATGGGCAGCCATGTGATACAAGGCAAACGTAATTAGCGTTGATATGACGTTGTTCTAGCGCGCCCTACGTGTTTCTTGCGGTCTTCTGGCGTGTACATTTATGCGTTCATATGCGTTCAATATTTTAAACATACCCAACTTCCTTTGACGATTAGAGGGCGCACAAAAATATGCGTGGCGTCAGTGCAGCGCGCTCCACGAACCAGTAACGAGTGTTGACGCACGACCGACGCACTACAGACGCTCTAGCAAAATATAATCAATTTTCAGTGCGTGGGTCGTGCGTCGACTATGTGTGACTGAGCCTTGGGGCTAGAAAAAAACTCAAAAATGCCAGCACTGAGCGCGCATAGCGACCAACTAACGTGTTCCTAACGCATGTCCAGCGAACATATAACGTATAAGGGGCGTTCTAAATGTTTTCTAACTTATTCGTGCCTCGTGCTGCGATGCGCGATGTATTCGCCAACTTTGTCACCCTGCTAACGCGCAACGCGGGTGGCGAAACGCTGTGTATTCGCTGATTTATACACCTAATTTATAATGTGTAGTCGTCTTAAACTCGCTGGCTCTTCTCATATCCCGAACAAATTCATGGACGCACAACGACGCACTGCTCTAATTTTTGTCACTCAAGGCGTGGGCTGTGCGTCGTGTATGTGTGACTGGGGTATTACCCGGTCTACTGTAGGGTATTAGTGCAGATGCATCTGATCATATAATTTGATGTAGGGTTCTACACAGAGTGGACTAAAATATACAAAATGATTTGGATTTGTCCAGGTTATCCTAGGTGTCTGCAAATCGTTAGTAGCTAGGGTGTTCCGCGACACAGCAGTTAAGACGCAGACTACAATTTGTATAATATATCCCCGCAAACACAAAACATTTCTACAACATTTGTACAATGTTGGACCAAAGTCGAAAACGCTGGGCCGGCGTTGTACAAATGTTATACAAGTGTTTAATGGGATACTTCCGATTGTAACGTGTTCGCAGACTGCATAATTGCGAGTAATTGGGTAAGGGTTTTTTATTGATATCTCAAATTTAACGTAGCTTATTTGTAGTTGAAATTCACCGTGATCGCGGTGTAAACGGGTTAGGCTTACTGGTGATTTTACTTGTGAGAGTTGAGGTCTTTATTGTCAGATAAAGTGAGATATGATATCAGCAGCGAGATTTAAGAAAAGCCATGACAATCAGGTGGGGACAAGATATAATATTATTTCTAGAGCCCATGGTGCGACCTTATTATGTGCCTGTGGTAACTGTAGTGGAGTGTGCTTTTACATTTCCGAACGGATGAATAGCCGGAGAGTTTTGTTATTTAGTTTGAATGATTTACTGCACACAACGGCCCAATAGATATAACTGAAAACCCAGTTTGTTACAGCAGGTTTCCCGCACGTGTCAGCACCATAACTGTAATATATACAGGCTTACAACAAGAATCATTTTCAAAGGTGATTGATTCCAAGCTAGCCGAGTCGGCAAAAATTGCAAGCAAGCGCCCCAAGGCTGACCCAACACTGGCTCCGCTGGCTCGCCTGCGTGCCACGTGCCACATTTGCTGAGTATGATTAGCTATAGACACAAAAGATTGAAAATGTCTGTGTCGTTGAAACAATGATGGCTTTATGTTGGGCCAGCGTCGAAGACGGTGGCCCTAACATTAAGCCATCATTGGTTCAATGTCTTGTGTTTTGCTGGAGGGTCCGACAATAGGGATCACGACATCCTTACAAATCACTGGTGTCCACTATACGGCGGTGCAAAACCGCAAAACCATAAGACAGTAAATTTTTGCTTCTTAAGTCAGCAGTTACTGCCTTTTGACTTGGCAGAGCGGTATAGCCACACCAAAATTGACAATCTTCTCAGCTTCTTTTTAATAGTAATTCCAGTGAAATGATCGTGTTGCTATAATTCCTGCTGCCCTATTTTTTTAAAGGTCAATCTCTTTAAAACAATAGTGTGCTTATAATACCAACTGCATTGTATACATTTTAACTACAGGCCTGTTGCCTAGAAACTATTTCTAGAAGTAGAAAAACTACCCCGGTGTATTTTGTGGAGGGTGGTCTGCATGGAGTCGGCTATTTATAAAGCCTTGCATTATGTATAACACTGCAAAAAATGATGTGAAATGTACTTTATTTAGGCATGAATAAATTAATTTTAAAATATGAATATGTCTGGTAATGAGGAATGTCATGGTGTATTATATGTATTTTAACCCTTTCAGTCGGAGACCGTCTTTATACGTCAGAATCCGATGACTGTAGACGGCAGTTTCTGACGGGTAAAGATGGTCCTCGCACTGAAAGAATTAAAAAATTTCTAATCGCTGTAGACCCATAACTTAGGTATTCAAATGAGGCGGAAAGAGCTAAGTAAGACACTTATGATTATTTCAAAACAACGTTGGTCCGACACTGTACAAATGTTATACAAAATGTTTTGCGTTTACCGGGATGTGCATTAATCCGTACACATGACAATAATCTGATATGATATGACGGAATATGATCAAATAATAACAAAGTTTCAATAATTAAAGCTATCACAGTGCGTGTTTCACCCCAGTGACACAGCCGCGGATAGCGCAGCGATATCAGCCACCCGAGATGACAGGGGCTCACATTATATCATAGCCAGTGGCTCTGTGTAAGAGGGTACCTACATTATTACCATGCCTTTGTAACATGTGCTTCTAAAATTACGATTTACAGCCGGTGTTAGTGATCTGTCTGTTTTTTGAGCTTCACGTTTCTCCTTGCTGTGAGCTTGGCTTCATTCACTCCTTTATTCAGTAGCTGCCAGGCCAATATTGCCTGACAGTGGCTGTAAATAGATGAAGCTTTCCCTATTATGACCGAGAGCGTCGTTTTGTCTACTGAGACAAAGTGAGATGGGAGGTGAAAATAAGCCTGGCTGATGTCAGATCAGAGCCCTCCCAGCAGACGCAAGATGTTGGATCAATGTTGGCTTAACGTTGGGCACCGTCGTAGACGGTGGACCAACGTTAAGACAACATTGATTCAACAACTTGTGTCTGCTGGGCCGACGTTGGACCAACGGTAAACCAACATTGATTTAGCATCTAGGCTTGTCCTATCCTTCAGAATGAGAACACAACTACCAGACTGAGAAGTTAGGTCAAACTAGAAAAATGTGTCCAGGACATGCCCTGTCTCCCTGCACTCAATCCTGGTCGATCCCGCCTTGGATCCTGCTCAGTCAAGTTTCCCCATAAGAGGTATTTATGTGACCATTTTGTCCCCGAGCAATCCCTGTCTTTCGGCTCCTGTCATTCAATGGGGCCATCCTTTTACTACCTAATAACACATTGTTACTATGTCAGGCTTTTCAATGGAAACACGTCTCCACTCAATATGTTTAAGATGATACTTTATTAACACGAATTGTAAAACTGCGTGCGTCAATTTGTATGAATGGATGCCAGTCTTCCGCAGAAAATAATATCAAATGCAGTACAGTACAGTACAGTACAGTACAGTACAGTACAGTACAGTACAGTACAGTACAGTACAGTACAGTACAGTACAGTACAGTACAGTACAGTACAGTACAGTACAGTACAGTACAGTACAGTACAGTACAGTACAGTACAGTACAGTACAGTACAGTACAGTACAGTACAGTACAGTACAGTACAGTACAGTACAGTACAGTACAGTACAGTACAGTACAGTACAGTACAGTACAGTACAGTACAGTACAGTACAGTACAGTACAGTACAGTACAGTACAGTACAGTACAGTACAGTACAGTACAGTACAGTACAGTACAGTACAGGACAGTACAGTACAGTACAGTACAGTACAGTATCGTACAGTACAGTACAGTACAGTACAGTACAGTACAGTACAGTACAGTACAGTACAGTACAGTACAGTACAGTACAGTACAGTACAGTACAGTACAGTACAGTACAGTACAGTACAGTACAGTACAGTACAGTACAGTACAGTACAGTGCAGTGCAGTGCAGTGCAGTGCAGTGCAGTGCAGTGCAGTGCAGTGCAGTGCAGTGCAGCGCAGCGCAGCGCAGCGCAGCGCAGCGCAGTGCAGCACAGCACAGCACAGTACAGTACAGTACAGTACAGTACTAACGCAGAGACAACAACAATATCTGAGTCTCGGTTTTCTTCTGGTGTGGTTTTCCAATAGGCTTTGTCATCCAACACAAAAGACAGGGATTAAAGACTGTTGACAAACTCTATAAATAACTCAACACGGTGCCTTTCTTTAGCCGTATTGTCTCTCTCCATAAAGCTTCTTTGTCTGGTGATCTCGTCTCGTTGCCGTAGTTTATTATAAGTCTCCTTTAGTTAATGGCTCATTAAAACACGGATATATAGCTTAGCTGACAGAATCCATGAATTGATAGATCCACCTTTTGTTGTAACCTTCACAGAGTACATCTCGTCTGTTTTTATATTTCAGACATGACGCACTAAAACGAAAGAGTGAATAACCACCCGTAATAATTCATATTTAGTCAAGTAAATGATCTTAGTTTTGAATTGCCTCCCATGGTGAACAGAAGTGTTTTATGGATCCAAGCCGTAATTCATGTCACAAATCTAAAAATATTTGTTTTGGCAAAAGGTGACAAGTGAATACCAGCGAATTATTCTGGAAGATAAACAGATAAACTCGTCACCTCTGAGCTAAAGGATCCTATCTGCCACTCTAACGAGTGTCAGATAGGATCCTTTAGCCCCGAGGCGACAAACTGTACTGTACTGTACTGACAATAGTTCAGCGAAATGATTGAAGTATAGCTTTATCACAATGACCTGTGCAGTGAATTCTCATCAAAGTTTAATCCACTATTCATTAATTATAAGCAACAAATACTATTGGAAATGTACACTCTTTCTGAGCTGGGTGGGGTTTTAATAGATGTCATCACACACAAGTCCGCTCATTATTAACATTAATAATTCCAGCCAAATACAGTTAAAGGTATCGTGGAGAGGTCTGTGGCGCTAACCCAAAATTGAGGCAGTACGAGTGAACATCTTGTGCTTTCGTGGCCTCACACGAAATAAATCAGATTTCCACAATTTGTCAGGAACTGGAGCAGTGACGTACCAGAATCTGTAGTGTTGTTTTGCCATGCCAGCCACCCTCTGCAGACGTGTGACGCATATACTCTTTCTAACATGGTGCCATGCGTGATACTCTGGCCCAATGTTGTTTCAATGTTGGGCTAGCGTCGCAGGCGATGGTCCAACATCAAAACCACTTTAGATCAGTGTATCGTGCTGACTGGGGACTTTCCTGTTGACTGGGGTTGGAATTTTGAAGATGAGTTGTAGCCTACATTATCAACTACATATATAAGCATATACTGAAACTAATTACGGTACACAAAATTCCACCACCGGACGTCAGAAACCCCGTCCTGGTGTCATAAACAATTTCCGCCCACTACGCTTAGATCCCGGAACCGGGAAATCAATCCCAGTGGGTGAAAACCAACCGAGGAAGCACTCTTCTCTCTTCATCAAAACTTTCTTTAACATAGAATGGAGAGTTAAGTTGTTCGGAGTAGTTCTGGTGATTTTATCTTGCCTTCAAGCTTCCCACTATGGAATTCTCAATATCTTTTAGTGTGACAGCAACAGCTATTATACTAATGTAAGGCATAACTAAGATGTATGCACGGCATATAAATGGGTCCGCGTATCGTTTACCACCGTAACATACTT
>OZ024902.1:95079696-95245923 GCA_964017125.1 Flabesymbios commensalis
TAAAATAGAGGGTTAAAATACAAACTTAAAGGTTTATTTTGCATTTGTCAATGATTTGACGCGTGTAATGTTCATTACTCATTATTTTTATCCCAAGTGGGTTTATTTAAAGTAAACAATAGTTCTAGAACATGTTTGTATCAAAAGTAAACATTTATACCTTACAAAAATCTGTTCAGCTGAGAGAAAAATGCTTTGACTATTTGCTGAAAGAGTTTGAAAAATAGGTAAAATTAAGTGTTAAAATACCAGCTTAGAGCTTTCTTGTGCATTTATTTATTTATTTATTTATTCAAACATATTTATACAGGGTAAAAACATTATTAGCCTTTGGCTATTTTGCATATGTGCCCTGTTTTATGACAAGTATTTGCATAAAAAGTGAAAACACATATTTAAACAATAATTATCATATTATGTACAATAGTTACAATAACTAAAATACAAGGTACATTAGACATTTTAGATCATAATCCGATGATATATGCATTTGCGTTATTTGAATAGGTTTACAAATGTATATATATACATGTACATTTATAGCAAAGTGAAAAGAAAAGAAAACACAAATGTCCCCGCACTAAAACTCCAACAAAAACCTACAAAAATTGGGAAAAGCGTTAAGACATGTACAGCCATATCATTATTGCAGCCCTAACTATAATTGAGTGAGGGTTTGATTATTAGCCATATATAGTTTAAAGTTACATTTAAAAGAAGAAAATGTCTTCTTATTTCTAATTTCTAAGGGTAGCTTATTCTAAAGTCTAGACCCATTCACACCATTCACACTTAAAAATGATTTATATAACGAATTATTACACCTGGGCTGCTGTAGAGTATTACTTGTTGCATTACGTGTTGAAACAGTATGATATTCAGAAACGGAGGAAAAAAGATCAGATAAGTAATAAGGAGCTAGATTATTTAGAGATTTATAAGTGAGACAACATGATAAAAAACAATATCTTTCTTTACCATTCTGCCACCCTAGACCTCTCACAATATCTATACCACGAATGTTCCAGTCAAAGTTTTGTGCCAGTCTATTTTGTAATTTTTGTAGTTTACATAAATATTTTTGTGCAGCAGAGCCCCAGACAGTGATACAATAATCAATAATACTCTGAAATATACCGTAGTAAACACAATTAATATCACCCGTTGGGAGAATTTGTTTGACTAGATATTTTCTATCTTACACAGTCGTACTGTGGGTACAAGCAACCGTTGGTACAAATTTGATAAAAAAAAATAAGCCCCCTCCAATCGGGGTCAGTGGAGCACTCAATAATTTATTAAACATATAATTAACATTTGTTTACGGGTGTGAACGATATTACTATACTATATATATACACTACTATATATTACTATACTATATCCAGTCAAGTCCCCTAGCTTCCGCGTTTTATAGTAACATTTTATGTGATCTTTGTGAATACTCTCGGACACACTGTATTTTATGGTTTTCAATATTGACGATAGAGGCATCTTGACCACTTTCCATCTCTGAACACGACCATCAGTAAGCCAGACATATCACTAAAAAGCTCACTTCTATGTGAACCTAAAAAACATACCATTTATCAGGTTATCTTGAAGCAGCTAGTTATATCAAGTACGGGAGCAGGCGGATCGACCAAACAAAACAATACCTCACTTTCTTGTGCTACTATTTTACGGCATTGGCAAATGTATGTCCACCTTTTCTGATTCGGTATTCCAAATCAAGCATTTTATCTCTCAGAAAATGACAGTAATTTGCTCTTTGTAAACATATATCTCGTCTGGATTTTTTAAGTATCTTAAAAGCTGGGCGGGGGCCCTAGGGTAGTGGTTAGCACCGCTGCCTTTCACGCCAGAGTCCGGGGTTCGGTTCCCGGTCTCGGTGGTTTGAAAGAAACAAAATTGTTTCTTCCCCATCCACGTGTGAAAGTTAGTATTGTGGGGAGCCTCCGTGACTGAGAGGTAACGTGCTCGGCCTCAGACCGCCAGGGCTCGAATTTCGAATCCTGTGTCTGGAGGACAGTGTCATCTCAATCATCTCACCATCCTCAGGAGGTTCTCCTGGCCCAGTTTAGCCTATATGTGCACAAAGGTGGCCTAAAGCCCGATTCATTTCATTTCATTTATCTTAAAAGCTAGAGGATGGATTCACACTTAAGTGCTGAATTTGAGAGTTTTCATAGTCTTTAATCTGTAACTTCTGACGCGACTGTCAATCGATTTGTATTTTGCAACTACAATTTTACTAAATTTCAGACAATATTTTTTTGTAAAATAAAATGTGTGAACACACCGAAAAGCGGCGCCCACATTGAAAAGGTGTTTATGCAACGGACAAAATCCATAGCCGTGGCACAAGATCATGCTATTTTTAAAAGATAGCTGTACCTATAAGCTGGCCAAATAAACACCTAATAAAATAAACGAGAAAACGTATTATTTTGAACCAAAAAAACGGCCCACCGACGTCAGTCTATAGAGCGTCATTCTTTATTGATGTCTTCCTTAGACAACGCCACGACCTTTTCCCAGCCTGTGTCAACTAATACATGTTGACAACGATCAATAGTATAGTAGGTAACCGCACCGACGTCTCGGCCGTTATAACCCTTTTACAAGAAAACCACTCGCTCTTGCTAATCTGTATTTACAGTGAAATTCCAGTGTCTTGAATTCTGAATTTTACATTTTTATATTTTTCACTTTTTATAATAGATGGTTGCATGTCATACACCACTATAGGTGGGAGACATCCCAGCAAACACGATACATTCTCCCAGTGTTGGTATAAGTTTGAGCCAGCGTCTACGACGCTGGCCCAACCTGATACCAACACTGGGACAATGTCTCGTGCTGGCTGGGATACATATGGATCGTATTGATGGTTATCTCAACTTACTGCTCGCCATGACAATAGTGTGAGGTAACAAGGAAAATAGAACAATGACTATTGACAATACGTGCCAAAATATGTGGCTATTTCCTAACACATTATGTGGCTGCAATGTGTGTTTTTTTATCTCTGATACATCGTGTGTTTCATTTTCTGGTACATCTTTTATTTCATTATATTCTACATCTTGTATTTATTTTCTGGTACATCGTGTATTTGATTATCTGGAACATTATGTAATCCATTTTCTGGTAGGGGCCTAGATCGTGTATTCCATTTTCTGGTACATCATACATTCCATTCTCTTGTACGTCGTACATTCCATTTTCAGGTACGTCGTACATTCCATTTTCTGGTACGTCGTACATTCCATTCCCTAGTACCTCGTACACACCATTATCTGGCACATCGTACATTTTAATCTCTGGTACGTCACGCATTTCATTCTCTAGTTCGTCGTACATTCCATTATCTGGCACATCGTACATCCCATTCTCTGGTATGTCGTTCATTATATTATATTGTACGTCGTACATTCCATTCTCTGATACGTCGTACATTCCATTATTTGGCACATCGCACATCAGATTTTCTGGTACGTCGTACATTCCATTTCCTGGCACATCGCACATTCCATTCTCTTGTACGTCGTACATTCCATTCTCTTGTACGTCGTGCATTCCATTATCTGCTACGTCGTACATTCCATTCCCTGGCACATCGTACATTCCATTATCTGGCACATCGTACATTCCATTCTCTGGTACGCCATACATTCCAATCTCTGGTACATCGTGTATTCCATTATCTGGCCGCTCACTCGTAATGAATAAATATTGCGGGGAACCTTCGTGGCCGAGAGGTAGCGTGCTCGGCATCAGATCGCCAGGGTTCGAATTACGAATTCTGTGTCTGGAGGGCAGTGTCATCTCATTCATCTCACCATCCTCAGAAGGTTATCCTGGCCCAGTTTAGCCTATATGTGCACAAAATGGCCTAAAACTCCATTCATTTTATTTATTTGTTTTGCCACATCGTGTCTTTCATTTTCTGATACATTGTGTATTTTATTTTCTGATACATCGCGCATTACATTGTCTGATAATCGGGCATTTTATTATCTGATTCATCGTGTATTTGATTTTCTGGTACATCGTGTATCTCATTTTCTGGCACATCGTGTATTTCATTTTCTGATACATCGTGTATTTCATTTTCTGATACATCGTGTATTTCCTTTTCTGGATTCTCATAAAAGTTTTTTTTTGTAAAACTGAGCGTTTTAGAAAGAGCTAATTCAACCGCATTGTTTACTTATGAAATTCTCTGCGACAAAGGTTAGACGAGATGTAAAATTAGAATCATTTATGAAAGACACAGATCAAGTAATACATGTCTATTTAAATAATCATTTTCAGGACACAGCTCTAATTGTAGGCTACTCTTAAACTGAGTTGCGCAATTTACCATTTATTTTAAAAATATTAACACAAGATATATTTAAATGTGTTTTAATTAGGTGTATGGCTACCAGAAAATAATAATTATTATTACCTGTTACACTAGATACTGAATATGCATTTTGTATGATTGTTTTTATATTCAATCGAATATAATGTCATTAACGTAAAGTTTTAAATATTATATCTAGGCCTATATAAATGATATGCATGTATTGAATAACTCATTATTATCACGGTTAGATCGTGTATTTCATTTTCTTTTATATGCGTGTACAATATATTTATGACAAATAAATCGGAAATGACATTTACTGTCAATAAAATAGTTGTCCGTCTATCGAACCGAATGTCCGCCATGCAACCTTTTTCTGTTATTATTACTATTTATGTAGAAATACATGGTTATAATTATACACAATGTATGTCGTGCAAAGCCAAAAGGCAGTATCAGCTTATACTTTACAAGTACATTGTGTGTTTTTAAAAGAAAGCTGATACTGCCATTTTGACGTTGCAGAGCACACATGATTCAATCATGTATCTATATTATACCCCTTTTTTTTAACCCTTATCCTGCTAAGTTATTTTATTTAAATTTTCACCCACTTGAAGTTGTGGCTCGCTACCGCGACCCACAACTTCGAGTGGGTGAAAATTACCCATATTTGCCTAATTTGCGATATATCCTTTGCAAATCCTGATATTTAAACACACATTTTTCACTCAATATACTAATCGACTAATAAAACAGGTTTAAAACGACAATAGTCGTGATCAGCAAGATAAGGGCTGACACGGTCCTTTCTATTTTACATGCTGTCGGTCTTGTCTCAGCAAAACTAACTTCATCAGCTGAAAGGTGATGACTTGTAGTTTGGGCTGTCTATTTTAGCACTATTTGTCGGTATTATCGCCCGTCTAATATGGACGATAACACCGTAGAGGTAATTTAACCGTTACAACGCTGAAATATTTAGGTATAAACCATGGACACCAAAAACGTGTTTTTTTTTCAATTTGAAATCATTATACATGTCTTAGTTAGCTTTTTCCGCTTTATTGGAATACCCATGTTACGGGTCCACAGCCATTTAAAATATTTTACTCTCTCAGCGCGGGGATCGACTTTAGACGTCAGAATATGACGTCGAAAGTCGGTTCTCGCATTGAAAGGGTTAATCTTTGACAATACATGGCAATGTGTTTGAAGGGACAGGCCCAGGCGATTTTTTTTTTTTTTTTTGTGCTGCGCACTTACCAGTCAGGCTAGATATAGAGACGAAATTCCCGTATTTCTTATTTTTGACATGGTTGTCAAAAATTATAAATCAGGAATTTCGTCTCTATATCTAGTCTAACTTGTGAATGCGCAGCAGAAAAATTAAAAAACTTTTGCAGTTCTAGTCTATGGACATGTTTACATCATATGGTCATATTAAGAAGCCAAACAAAAATCACTGATGTTTTGATGATTTTAGCCTGGGCCTGTCCCTTTAGCAGATTTGAAGCTATTTCCCCTCCCCCCACGTGTTCTATAACATATGCTATGCCCATTACAGACATTGACTTAACAAATTATTAGCAATGAGTAGGCTAACTGTTGAGTAAACGTATTTTCAGCGTGAGCAAATATACATGTAGTTTTAAGTCGATTTTTGCAGACTGTGGCAATATCGCGAGAAAACAAAGCTCGAAGTCGGAAACAACCCCTGTCGAATGTCTCTAAGGGTTCTTTATAGTGCACAGTGGGCCTACCACAGGCAACACTAGACACCCCACGCCTTTGTAGTTTTGCGTATTGCATGCATAGTATGCACAACTGTAAAATATGGGTATTATATGGATATTATGAGAAATGCATAAATACAGTTATGCATTTCTGATATTTTGCACAACCATGATCGCAAACATGTGGCCGACCGGGATTCGGGATCGGCCTTTTTGAGTGAGGGTTTTTGTGACCACTGAGGTTGTTGACAATCCAGAGTGAATGCTCCCCAGGGCTGGACGGACGTGTCCACTATCGGAATAAGCAAACCAGCCTGTCAATACCAGTTGATCTTATTTAGGGTGCAGCGGAAGCATCACTTCGATCGTGAGTGACACTTGACTGCCGTGTGATTTGCTAAGTGTTTGTCGGGTTTGTTTTTCACGCCGAGGCTGTCTGTTTGCCCGTCTGGTTGTCAATAAGATCGGAATCATAGCCTCGAGACATGGCTACGGCGGCGCCATAACCTAATCTGCGCCTTCTACATTTACATCTCCGCCGGGAACAAAGGGGGGATAGACCTCTCAAACGCGGGGAGATGTCAGCAGCATCAAAACTGCTTTCACACACTGAATGTGTGGACTGAAATTGATCAAATTCGCAGGCTCAGATCTCAAAACGAGCACCAATTGTAGAATATAACATGTGCAGTTACCATACCTGGGGCTACTTTTGATTCATTTGGAACTGGCGGTGGCGTGAGCCACGCCAGTTTCAAATGAATCAAAAGTATCACTCGGTGAAGCACCGCAGCTCTCAAAGAGTTTGGAGAGACAAGGATCCAGAGAGGCTTAGAGAGGTGATTATATGTGGGTGAGTCCGCGGGGATCCGCGCGCCCCACCTATCCCTATCTGATCCTGGCCCTGCCGGCCGGCCACTTCACCGACACATCCAGAGTTTACGACCGGTAGTAACAATGACAAGTGGCCAGGTAAGTCTGGATGGTCCGCGGCCTGGGTACGGCCTACAGTCCGCGGTGTGAGACAGTGGTGCGCGCGGGGAGGTGTGGCCCTATCTGTCAGACAACAAACCCACAGTCTACAAGTAAACGCCGCCGGTTTTCAGACCCCAAAGCCCACTTCCAGCGCTCCGGAACAAGACAACAAAAGACGCGTCTCAGCCGATAGAAAACGCTCACACGCCGTAATAGATACAGTTTATATATTGGATTACGTCTGAGTAAACCGGCAGATAAGCTCCTCGCCGCGCGGCTGTTTTATTAACTGGATGCTTTCAATGGTTTGTAAGGCTTTCTGAAGATTTCGGCTTTGGTGTTGATCGGGTGCCACTATATCCACTGTGATATCGGCGGATTGAGAGTCTTGTTAGAGCAATCCGGTTCTTGTTAACACGGTGGAGGGGTGCTGACGCGTTGATACGGCTAGGATTACAACTGCAATCTCTGCCCTCTTTGGATACACGGCGGACATCACAGGACCACGTCTGAGATGCTTACTCCCGGTAAGTCCCTCACCCTCATTACTGTAATGGACACCACCATGGACGCGTCTTCACTCTGATTTGTGATATATTTATGGTATTATGCGCCATGCATAAACTCATGGGATTTTGGCTTATTGAATTCGTGGCAACTATACTGCTCTGCAAAGGCAATATGCAGTATATGCTTACCTATAAAGTAAGCAGATCCTGCATTTTGCTTTTGCACGGCAGTATAGCCCGCATTACAAAACATCCCCCCAATCTACTTATTGACGTATTGCATGAAAAGCTATGATTTTTTTTCGTGAAAACGTATCAATTCGCACTGGGTAAATATATCTACAGACCCTATAATCAAGTTATTGATTCATTTGCCTCACCAACTGCATAATTCGTTCCATTGGAATTACAAGGGTTTATTTACCACTTATCATGCTTTTAAAGTGGCAGATAACCCTATGAATCCCATTGGGACGAACTATGCCATCGGTGGTTCTGAGAGATGACGTTTATAATTTAGGTTTGATTATCATGATGATGAAGACAGCAGATAGAATGGAAACTTCACTATTAGGCCTCCATTAGAATATTTATTTTTAGCTCACCGGTAAATGAAGACTACGTGCTAATGTAGCCTCAAGGATAATGCCCGTCTGCGAACAAAAGGCGATATCTAGCAGTATAATAGACCGGTAGCCATATTGTTCGCGTAATTCATTTAAAGCTATATGTTCGTCTCGCAGTCTGAAATTGTAGGTAGTTTTAAATTACCCACCTGCTATATACTGTAAATAAATTTCAGTTGTACACAGGCCAGATTCATTTATTGTGAATGGTGCTGATCTAGAATATACGAGAAAATAACATTTAAAATCGGATGACTATCAGATGAGCTAATTCGTGACAGGAATGTATTCAAATACATGTTTGGCTGTAGGCGTAATACTTTGTAAATGTATTGTTCTAATTGTCAACCCATTTAGCCCCAACGTATAGGCCCCACAAAAGCTTCAGTTGTTATATTGAATAAAAAAATGTGCGAATATAAAGTTTTAAAGGATACAAACAAAACCACTTTCGTGGCATTTGAGCCCGGGTATCTATTGTTTTCGGATCACCTAGCCTGAAGATCGACATGCGACCTGCATGTTAAGCCCACTTGAGTTAAGAGTAGCTGCTAAATGTTTCATGCGCAGAATTAATTTGACTGAGGTCGCAGGTCAGAGGCGTCTTTGTCAAGCCTTTGGACTCTGTGGACTAATTATATGTGGTCTAGACACGGTCCTATTCATTTTCTATGGGTACTTATCATATAGATTGAAATAAATTGGCTGGAATGTGTATGTTCAATAGAATACCGTCAGTTTACAATAATACTGCGTAAGATATGTACGCTTATAATATTGTCATTAGAGCTATTGCCATTGGATTATTTCGTCTTTGCAAATAATAATAGTTTTGCTCTAATATATACAGTTTAACCCTTTAACCGCCAAATTATTCAATCTGAATTTTCACCCACTTGAAGTTGTGTCTCGCTGACGCGATCCACAACTTCATATGAGTGAAAATTATTCAGATTTGACAAAATGGAGGTCATCTGTTTTCAAATATTGCTGATTGATGTCACATTTCATCTTTGTCACATGTTTAAAAGGTGGTACTTAATGTGCTAATAAAAAATAAAAACCCGAATTTATGCGACACCGGCGGGTAAAGGGTTAAGCTAAATAGCAGATGCTATGAACCCTTAAAGCGCTGAAATATTTCTGTATAAATCAAGAGACGAAATATTTTTTTCCACTTTGAAATCACCTTAAATGTCTTAGTTAGACCACATGTAGATCGTTTTGCTTCATGTGAATACCTATATTATGGGTCTTCAGTGCGGGGATCGACTTTAGAAATATCATAGTTTTAGGCTCAAATACCACATACATGTACTCTAGCATAATTATGTGAGATTAGCACGTGACCCTTTATTTTTTGCTTAGAATGAAAAAATAATTAGTCGACATCAGATTCAACTAATTCGAATATTTTGTTATTTTTTACATAATTATAATCGCCGGCGGTACGCATATTATTATTGATTATTTTATATGGCGAAAAGTCACCCACAATTGTAAAATAACTTACCCTTTCAGCGCGGGGATCGACTTTAGGGGTCAGAATCTGACGTCTATAGACGTCATATCTCTGACGTCTACAGTCGATCCTTTATCAGAAAAAGCTAATTAAGACATCTATGATGATTTCAAATTAAAAATACTCTCTGGTCTCCATGGTTTAAACAAAATATTTCAGCGTTCTGAGACTTAATATACAAGATCGTATTGATCATTGCAACGTATACAGGCTTCCAAAAAATTGTCTTGCAAATGCTAATTATGTCTGTGCATGCGTTACGGATATATATCTTTCCAAAGCGTGACAAGCCCCTCGGTTTACACGTCTGATCGACGGAAATCAAATAACGAATGATATCACATTGATATGAGGCAAGTGTAAGGCATTATACATGTTCTATCGTTCATACAACACCGGGATTTAAAGTGTGCACTGTGACTTGCATTCTGTTATCTGTAGGGCTCTTTACCTCTCTATTTCACTCTCTCTAAGAGTATACTTGTATCACTGACAGTATCATCCTCTCTCTCTCTCTCTGACTGTAGGTTCACAACGGATAGGATAACATGGGCCTCCGATTATTTCGCGTATATCTTTTCACTAATTCTGTCTTGGAAAGATGAATAAATACATGATTGAATAAATGAGTCAATAAATAAATGAATAAATAAATGAATAATCGAATGAATGAATGAATGAATGAATGAAATGTCTATATGCCACTTTTGTGCACACAATATGGTAAACTGGGCCAGGAAAACGTTTTGAGGATAGTTTTGATTAATAAGATGACACTGCCCGCCCCCGACACTGTAATCGAAATTTTAAAAGGCATAACATGTATTCTCATTTTTGATTTCTAAAGGTAGCTTATTCCAAAGTTTAGATACATCTACACTTAAAGATGATACCGCGAAAGGGGAACAAACCCCCAATCCCCCGCAGTGACAGTAGTGTTAACGACTACATAGACGTCTCCATGTTAACCCTTGAAATGTTAATCACGTCTAGAGCTGATTTCCGTCGTTTTATTCGTTCTTCAAACCAATAAATTTTAAGTAGAAATGAGAAATAAAGATTGTTATTATATTTTGATTGGAAATGTCAGCATCCCAGCAAACACAAAACATTTGTATAACATTTGCACAACGTCGGCCCAACGTCTTTGACGCTGGTCCAACATGGTTGGTGAACGTCAAAACACGTTTTATTTTTAACATGCTCAAAAGCTGCTAATGTTCTAATAATAATGAAAAACAAATATAATCGGGATCGATGGTAACTAAAAGGGTTAAATGTACGAAATGCATGTGGAGATCTTCGCTAGAACACTGCATGTAATGACAGCCGGTCTCTTACATACATGAGCATACATGTGCTACATACTCTAGTTTACTTATGTATTAGGATCCGTTCTCCACATGGACTACATGTAAGTGGAGCCCTTTACTATTTTACAACATATAAGAGGAGCCCTTCTCTATTTCACAACATATAAGTTGAGCCCCTCTCTATATTACTACGTGTGTGTGGAGCCCTTCTCAATTTTACCACATGTAAGTGGAGCCCTTCTCTTTTTACTACTTGTAAGTGGAGCCATTCTTTATTTTACTACATGTAAGTGGAGCCATTCTCTATTTTACTACGTGTAAGTTGAGTCCTTCTCAATTTTATTACATGTAAGTGGAGCCCTTTTCTATTTTCACTACATGTAAGTGGCGCTCTTTTCTATTTTACTACATATAAGAGGAGCCCTTCTCAATTTTAATACATGTAAGTGGATCCCCTCTCTATATTACTACGTGTAAGTGGAGCCCTTCTCAATTTTACTACATGTAAGTGGAGCCCCGCTTTATAATACTACATGCAAGTTGAGCCCTTCTCTATATTACTACGTGTAAGTTGAGCCCTTCTCAATTTTATTACATGTAAGTGGAGCCCTTATCTTTTTACTACATAGAAGTGGAGCCATTCTCTATTTTACTACATGTAAGTGGAGCCCTCCCCTATTTTTACAACATGTAAGTAGAGCCCTTTTCCATTTTTAATACATGTAAGTGGAGCCCTTTTCTATTTTTAATACATGTAAGTGGAGCCCTTTTCTATTTTTAATACATGTAAGTGGAGCTCTTTTCTATTTTACTACATGTAAGTGAAGCACTTCTCTATATTACTACGTGTAAGTGGAGCCCTTCTCAATTTTACTACATGTAAGTAGAGCCCTTCTTTATTTTACTACATGTAAGTGGAGCCATTCTCTATTTTACTACGTGTAAGTGGAACCCTTTTCAATTTTTACAACATGTAAGTGGAGCCCTTCTCTTTTTTACTACATGTAAATGGAACCCTTCTCCATTTTACTACATGTAAGTAAAACCGTTCTATATTTTTACTGCATGTAAGTGAAGCCCTTCTCTATTTTACTACATGTAATTAAAACCGTTCTCTATTTTTACTGCATGTAAATGGAGCCCTTCTCTATTTTACTACACGTAAGCTGGTAAGTAGAACCGGTCTCTGTTTTCACTACATGTAAGTGGAGCCCTTCTCTATTTTACTACATGTAAGTAAACCCGTTCTCTATTTTTACTGCATGTAAGTGGAGCCCTTCTCTATTTTACTACATGTAAGTAAACCCGTTCTCTACTTTTACTGCATGCAAGTGGAGCCCTTCTCTATTTTACTACATGTAAGTAGAACCGTTCTCTATTTTTACTTCATGTAAGTGGCGCCCTTTTCTATTTTACTACATGTAAATGGAGCCCTTCTCTATTTTACTACATGTAAGTAAAACCGTCCTCTATTTTCACCTCATGTAAGTGGATCCCTTCTCTATTTTACTACATGTAAGTGAAACCATTCTCTATTTTACTACGTGTAAGTGAAACCATTCTCTATTTTTACAAAATGTAAGTGGAACCCTGCTCTGTTTTACTACATGTAAATGGAGCCCTTATCTATTTTACTACATGTAAGTAAAATCATTCGCTATTTTTACTGCATGTAAGTGGAGCCCGTCTTTATTTTACTACATGTAAACTGGTAAGTAGAACCGTTTACTAATTTCACTACATGGAAATGGAGCCCTTCTCTATTTTACTACATGTAAGTAAAACCGTTATCTATTTTTACTGCATGTAAGTGGGGCCGTTCTCTGTTTTACTACATGTAAGTTAACCCGTTCTCTATTTTTACTGCATCTAAGTGGAACCGTTCTCTATTTTACTACATGTAAGTAGAACCGTTCTCTATTTTCACTACATGTAAGTGAAGCCCTTCTCTATTTTACTACATGTAAGTAAAACCGTTCTCTATTTTTACTGCATGTAAGTGGAGTCCTTCTCTATTTGACTACATGTAAGTAAAACCGTTCTCTATCTTTACTGCATGTAAGTGAGGCCCTTCTCTATTTTACTACATGAAAATATAACCGTTCGCTATTTTCACTACATGTAAGTAAAACCCTTCTCTATTTTACTACATGTAAGTAAAACCGTTATCTATTTGTACTGCATGTAAGTGGAGCCCTTCTCTATTTTACTACATGTAAGTAAACCCGTTCTCTACTTTTACTGCATGCAAGTGGAGCCCTTCTCTATTTTACTACATGTAAGTAGAACCGTTCTCTATTTTTACTTCATGTAAGTGGCGCCCTTTTCTATTTTACTACATGTAAATGGAGCCCTTCTCTATTTTACTACATGTAAGTAAAACCGTCCTCTATTTTCACCTCATGTAAGTGGATCCCTTCTCTATTTTACTACATGTAAGTGAAACCATTCTCTATTTTACTACGTGTAAGTGAAACCATTCTCTATTTTTACAAAATGTAAGTGGAACCCTGCTCTGTTTTACTACATGTAAATGGAGCCCTTCTCTATTTTACTACATGTAAGTAAAATCATTCGCTATTTTTACTGCATGTAAGTGGAGCCCGTCTTTATTTTACTACATGTAAACTGGTAAGTAGAACCGTTTACTAATTTCACTACATGGAAATGGAGCCCTTCTCTATTTTACTACATGTAAGTAAAACCGTTATCTATTTTTACTGCATGTAAGTGGGGCCGTTCTCTGTTTTACTACATGTAAGTTAACCCGTTCTCTATTTTTACTGCATCTAAGTGGAACCGTTCTCTATTTTACTACATGTAAGTAGAACCGTTCTCTATTTTCACTACATGTAAGTGAAGCCCTTCTCTATTTTACTACATGTAAGTAAAACCGTTCTCTATTTTTACTGCATGTAAGTGGAGTCCTTCTCTATTTGACTACATGTAAGTAAAACCGTTCTCTATCTTTACTGCATGTAAGTGAGGCCCTTCTCTATTTTACTACATGAAAATATAACCGTTCGCTATTTTCACTACATGTAAGTAAAACCCTTCTCTATTTTACTACATGTAAGTAAAACCGTTATCTATTTGTACTGCATGTAAGTGGAGCCCTTCTCTATTTTACTACATGTAAGTAAAACCGTTCTCTAATTTCACTACATGTAAGTGGAGACATTCTCTATTTTACTACATGTAAGTAAAACCGTTCACTATTGTTACTGCATGTAAGATAAGCCCTTCTCTATTTTACTACATATAAATAGGACCGTTCTGTATTGTTACTACATGTAAGTTGAGCCCCTCTATTTTACTACATGTAAGTAAAACCGTTCTCTAATTTCACTACATGTAAGTGGAGCCCTTCTCTATTTTACTACATGTAAGTAAAATTGTTCTCTAATTTCACTACATGTAAGTGGAGACATTCTCTATTTTACTACATGTAAGTAAAGGCGTTCTCTATTGTTACTGCATGTAAGTGAAGCCCTTCTCTATTTTACTACATGTAAGTAAAACCGTTCTCTATCTTTACTGCATGTAAGTGAGGCCCTTCTCTATTTTACTACATGAAAATAAAACCGTTCGCTATTTTCACTACATGTAAGTGGGACCCTTCTCTATTTTACTACATGTAAGTAAAACCCTTCTCTAATTTACTACATGTAAGTAAAACCGTTATCTATTTGTACTGCATGTAAGTGGAGCCCTTCTCTATTTTACTACATGTAAGTAAAACCGTTCTCTAATTTCACTACATGTAAGTGGAGGCATTCTCTATTTTACTACATGTAAGTAAAGGCGTTCTCTATTGTTACTGCATGTAAGTGAAGCCCTTCTCTATTTTATTACATGTAAGTAGAACCGTTCTGTATTGTTACTACATGTAAGTTGAGACCTTCTTTATTTCACTACATATTATAAAACAAAATTATTGGCCGTGATATAACAGTATTCTGCAAAATGAAAACACCATTGGGTCAAGTGATACGATTATGGTAGCCCTATCCTGTGTTGCTGCTGACTGAAAATATCCTTAGTTACATTTTGCTCCACAATTTTATGTTGATTATCTGTAAACGTTTGAGTGCCAGCGACGACTTTAATTGTGTTTCAACCTTGTGAATTATAAAAAATGGCTCCCTTCAATCATCCTGATATATAACAAATAAAGGTAGTCTATTTTCATAAATCTGAATAAGGATCACCCACTTGAAGTTGCGGATCGCGTCAGCAAAACACATAACAGCTACAAGTGAGTGACTATTAGAATTAAACAATTTGGGGATTAATATGGTAATCCAAACATAATACAATTAAAGTAATATAAGTGCACAAAAAGAAACTTATAGGCCTACACTCAACCTGAAACGGAGGTTCGTTATCTGGGAGAGTCTTAACGTAGGTAAAATGAAATGAATCGAGCTTTAGGCCACCTTTATGCACATATCGGCTAAATTGTGCCAGGAGAACCTCCTGAGGATGGTGAGATGATTGAGATGACACTGTCCTCCAGACACAGGATTCGAAATTCGAGCCCCGGCGGTCTGAGGCCGAGCACGCTACCTCTCGGTCACAAGGGCTCCTCACAATATTGACTTTCACAAGTGGATGGGGAAGAAACATTTTTTTTGTTTCTTTCAAACCGCCGAGACCGGGAGCCGAACCCCGAACTCTGGCGTGAAAGGCAGCAGTGCTAACCACTACTCTAGGGCCCCCGCCCCTTAACGTAGGTGGATCGTCACTATGATTCGTTGATCATAGGTTGTTGGTGCAGCCGCATGTGAAGCATGATCAACGGTCTAAGGAGTGGGGTCCGGCAGAAATAAATAGTATGAATCAATGAAGCGAAACGACTGCCCTGCTTTAACCCTTTCACCGCGGGTGGCGCCGAAAGGCGACCACCTGGCAGACCGCGGATGTCGCCTTTTGGCGACATCAGTAATTACTCTTTTTAATTAAAAAAATAAATAATTTAGCGCTCAGGCATTTTATGACGTTATAATTCAGCGATGAAAGGGTCAATATTAAGTTTTTTTTTATTTTCATGATAGTTGTTTTTATCAGACCTTCTTATCAATCAGTTGTACACGGGGTACACAACACTTGAATGAATTCATCTGTAACCAAATCAATTAAACACCGAACCTAAAATATCAAAATAAGGGTTCAAATCTCGGTATGATGCGGTCTCCCTGCATCACCCTCTGTAGATTTGTCATGCAGATACTCTTTCTAATATGGTGTCATGCGTGATACTCTATCTAACACGATGTCCTGCTTTCTAATGAGCCATCATCAAACACATATGACGACTAGTGATTCAGAGTTTTCGCATATTTAGTTATTCTAAGAGTGTTCTATTTTTCGTTCAAGTCTTCTATGAATATAGCTGCTGTACCACCTTCCAAACACATATTGGTATATGAATAAGATCCAATTAGTATGTACCTAAAGTGAAATAGATATCTGCTCACGATATATCGGCATGAAAATGGTTGATTTTGTTTCAACATCAATTTCAACATCAATTTTAAAAAAAAATACATTATTATCCAATAAATCAAACCATTATTTCACCTTCTCAAATATTGGCATTCAAATATACGATGATATTCAAAAAAATATCCTGTTTTCTAACAATGCAATTTTAGGGATGTCCTTCTTTTTAAGAAAATAAGAGAGAGTGAGAAAGCAGGACACTTTGTCAATATACTTTGACCATACTATTAGAACAGGTGAAATAACAAAAATGTATATTAAGAAAAAAAAAGACGCGTAGGCTTATCGATGTTGAAATAAATTCAACAAAGGTGTCAATTTTTATGTGATATTTCATGAGCAGCCATCTATTGGACTTTTGGTACACACCAGATCGATTTCAATTCCTACTATGTGTTTTCAAGGTGGTACAACAGCTATTCATAGAATATATAAGAAAATAATAGAACAATTTTATCATAGTTAAATATGCGAAAACTGTGAATTACTGGTCGTCATATACGCTTGTGGACGGCTCATTGGAAAACAGGACATCTTGTTGGAAAGAGTATCTGCATGACAAGTCTATAGATGGTGCTGCATAAAACTGCTGTGTTACAAACCGTTCAAATGCCTGTGATATGCATCGTACACAAGGATGTTTAGGGTGTAGGCATGATTAGAGCACGTACGTTATGCAAGCCGGAGAAGCCACGTGGGGGGGGGGGGCTCTTGTTCGGTGCGTGCTTCCGTGGCGTTCATTATGCACCATCCCAGCAAATACAAACGCCAACCCACTGTTGGTTTAATGTTGGTCCACCGTCTGCAACGCTGGACCAACATTAAACAAACACCGTCTGAACATGTCGTGTTTGCCGGAATGTGTATCCCAGTGTGTTTGCACTCTGATTAGAATGGCCATTACGGCTGATCATCATCCCAACAAACACAAGACATGGATCCGGTATCGGTTTGATGTTGGGCCAGCGTCGCAGACGCTGGCCCAACTTCGAAACAAAACCGGACACATGGCTGGTGTTTGCTGATCATGCCGAGTCTGCTCGATGATGCCCTGATGCAAATAACTAACGTCCAATATTGCTCCTCACCAAAGGTTACTCCACGAGGTGCTGATCTTGGTAAAATATTTTACCAGTCAAATATTAAAACATTCCTTATTGAGGACGTTTTGTTTGTATCATTCCCGCCACTGTATCTCATACGCAAATGATTTTAATAGTTGATGTAATGATGTACATGATGCCGCATGCGTGTGACATATAGATCTTTTTATTTAGCTGCTAGGGGACAATATTATAGTAGGATTACCTGTAGCCTAGAAAGCATAACAACTAATTTTAATTATTTTGTTCTTAAAATTGTTAATTGTTGTTAGTCAACAAATTATTTTTTTATTTCAAAACTTCCGAAGTGGTGTTTAAAAATGAAAAGTACTATTCTATCACTCTCAGTAGCTTTATCAGTCGATCGGAGCAAAAGCCGTGGAAAACATGAAAATTGAACAAATACTGAAAATGTCAGTTCATTGTGTCGTACAGGGAATGTAATGAATGATTCAGAGGGAGGCAGTCTAACATTCCGGCACGCATCCCCTGCGAAAATTATTGATGTGTCATTAACCCTTTCAGTGCGGTGATCGTCTTTATACGTCAGAATCTGACGTCTGTAGACGTCAGATGCTGACGTGTAAAGACGGTCCCGCACTGTAAGAATTAAAAGTTTATAATGGCCGTAGATAACATAAGTATTCAAATGAGCCAGAAAGAGCTAACTAAGACATTTATGATGATTTCAAATTGAAAAAAACCCGTTGATCTCCATGGTTCGAAAAAAAATTCAGCGTAATAAGGGACGCCTGCACGTGACTTCGATTTAGAACCAATGCTGGTTTAATGCTGCCCACCGTCTACGACGCTGGAACAACGTAATCCAACACTGTTCAGCATAGTGTGCGCTGAGTAGGCCAACATGATTTATGTAGGCTACGTACGTGTATTTCCATTTCAATACTAACTCTGGTTGTTCCTATGCAACATGAAATAATTGGTCCTAGTAATATTACACTTACATTATTTAGTCTATGATTTTGCTATATGAAATATGGCTGATAAAACTTGATATGAAAAGTTACAATTTAGGAGCTGCGCAAGTCCAACTGAATGATGTGATCATTTTGCACATGACATTGTATGTTTGGTTTGTTTGCTTGTTTGTTTGTTTGTTTGTTTCATTCATGGGCAACTATCATTTTCCTTTGCTACGACTTTCACCTAATGATTATATAATTACCTATGGTAATGTACGATCGAAAGGAAACATTTGAAGTTAACATTTGAAGGTATCGTGACACAAAATATTTGAAAGTGAATAAAAAATCTTACATATAAGTATATGTCGCAATGTATTTTGAGGCTATTCTCGATGTTTTGCACCAGTATTATTTTTTATTACATCTTATTCAGTCCTGGAAACAATGGTATCGTTTGAGAAACAGGGAAGTCCCCTTGGTCTCTTTCTTTAGACACCCTAGAGCTGACATCACACCTGGATGTATATAAATCAGGAGATAATAGATATTCACATGGCCCTGTTTCCTCACAGGAGACTCATTCTCTGGTGAATCGCGGGCTGAAATAGTGCTGATAGGGAATACAGACGCCGTCTAGCTACATCCGAAAAGAAAGATGAAAAATAACGCGCCCCTGGAAATAATACGTTGTATGATGAATTTGATTCATATAATTTGATTATGTCGTAAATGTACGTGCGACCAATTCCATATTTGCATATTTATAGAAGAGTTACATGATTTAGGGCTGGCTCAACTATTTTAAATTATATAAAATCTCTCAGTTATAATAAGAACATGATTATACATGAAGACCTGTCTGGAAACCTAGTTAATGATGTTAATGTGCTGATTCAATGCTTCGTGTGTGCATGATTGTACATGCTTATACATGAAGACCTGTCTGGAAACCTAGTTATTGATGTTAATGTGCTGATTAAATGCCTCGTGTGTGCATGATTGTACATGATTATACATGAAGACCTGTCTGGAAACCTAGTTAATGATGTTAATGTGCTGATTCAATGCTTCGTGTGTGCATGATTGTACATGATTATACATAAAGACCTGTCTGGAAACCTAGTTAATGATGTTAATGTGCTGATTCAATGTCTCGTGTGTGCATGATTGTACATGATTATACATGAGGACCTGTCTGGAAACCTAGTTAATGATGTTAATGTGCTGATTCAATGCTTCGTGTGAGCATGATTGTACACGATTATACATGAAGACCTGTCTGGAAACCTAGTTAATGATGTTAATGTGCTGATTCAATGCCTCGTGTGTGCATGATTGTACACGATTATACATGAAGACCTGTCTGGAAACCTAGTTAATGATGTTAATGTGCTGATTCAATGCCTCGTGTGTGCATGATTGTACATGATTATACATGAAGACCTGTCTGGAAACCTAGTTAATGATGTTAATGTGCTGATTCAATGTCTCGTGTGTGCATGATTGTACACGATTATACATGAAGACCTGTCTGGAAACCTAGTTAATGATGTTAATGTGCTGATTCAATGCCTCGTGTGTGCATGATTGTACATGATTATACATGAAGACCTGTCTGGAAACCTAGTTAATGATGGTAATGTGCTGATTCAATGCCTCGTGTGTGCATGATTGTACACGATTATACATGAAGACCTGTCTGGAAACCTAGTTAATGATGTTAATGTGCTGATTCAATGTTTCGTGTGTGCATGGTTGTACATGATTATACATGAAGACCTGTCTGGAAACCTAGTTAATAATATTAATGTGCTGATTCAATGCTTCGTGTGTGCATGATTGTACATGATTATACATGAAGACCTGTCTGGAAACCTAGTTAATGATGTTAATGTGCTGATTCAATGCTTCGTGTGTGCATGATTGTACATGATTATACATGAAGACCTGTCTGGAAACCTAGTTAATGATGTTAATGTGCTGATTCAATGCTTCGTGTGTGCATGATTGTACATGATTATACATGAAGACCTGTCTGGAAACCTAGTTAATGATGTTAATGTGCTGATTCAATGCCTCGTGTGTGCATGATTGTACACGATTATACATGAAGACCTGTCTGGAAACCTGGTTAATGATGTTAATGTGCTGATTCAATGCCTCGTGTGTGCATGATTGTACATGATTATACATGAAGACCTGTCTGGAAACCTAGTTAATGATGTTAATGTGCTGATTCAATGCTTCGTGTGTGCATGATTGTACATGATTATACATGAAGACCTGTCTGGAAACCTAGTTAATGATGTTAATGTGCTGATTCAATGCTTCGTGTGTGCATGATTGTACATGATTATACATGAAGACCTGTCTGGAAACCTAGTTAATGATGTTAATGTGCTGATTCAATGCTTCGTGTGTGCATGATTGTACACGATTATACATGAAGACCTGTCTGGAAACCTAGCTAGTTAATGTGCTGATTCAACGTGTGTACATGATTATGATTATGCATGAAGATCTGGATGGAAACCTATTTAATGTTGTCAATGGACGAAGATGTGCCAGAACTTGCAGTTCTGTCTCGGCATACCGGCAGCGTTTAACCGACTTAGCGTTGATTAGCGTCCAAATTTTTGAATATGTATCTCGCAACAGCAACAGCTACATGTACTTATCATACAACAAACAAGTCAGGCACGAGTCCCCCTCATGACGTCAAAAACAATCTCCGCCCACTACTTTCGAGTTCAAGAAAAGCAATTCCAGTGGGCACTAACTTAATGAAAACTGTATTGAAAATAGAATGGAAACTTACTTTTTGCAGAGTATTTTTGGGAACGATACACACGATACGTTGAACCAATGTTGGCTTGATGTTGGTCCACCGTCTGCGACGCTGGCCAAACATCAAGCCAACATTGATTCACCCCTGGTGTTTGCTGGGAAGTATATACTGGAATTACTAGACATAATTTTTTATTTTTAGACCAAATATTTGCAAATCTTGATGTTTAAACACTTATTTCATTCCCAATAACAGTGATACGGCATGCTAATAAAACAAATTAAAAATACTTTTTTGGTCGCGGGATAGGTTTAATACAAACACTATACACTATGTCCTCAAAAGGGCACAGGAGTGTCTGTATCATTAACAACTATCTTTGAAAGCAAATGGAATACAGGTGCTATTAACGCGAGTGTTCCTGATAGGCAATTATTTTTCAAGGATTTCAGGTAGCCTATATCATTATATACTGAGATCATTGAAATTAATATTAGCAAAATCAGTCGCATTGGAAAAAGCGATTGGCATACAATAAGTAAATTGTGAAAAAATGTAAAGGAAAGTAACTACCAAAACAGAACAAAAAAAACCTTATCAACACCTAGCATTATTGTGTAGATTTATTCAATGGAACATTTATTCTTGGATCTTGTAAATTTTTGGCATTTCTGCACTTCTGAAAAATGCTCACCGCGACTGATCAAGTGCCAAAGGTGCGCAAATATTATGCAAGTACATCATGCTTTGCGATATTTACATAATTAAAACACATGCGAAAATCGGAAAATGACGCGTTTCTTTATTAATTTTTCAGCAAATTATCCCGAAACAAACTGGGATGCAGTGACGTGTGCTCCAATCTGTCCGCGCGACCAGGGACACCCACATAGTTTGGTCAGCTGTGCTCTTCACGCCTGTGTCCAGATTATAGCTTGATGATTATTGGTCAGTTGACCTGTGTAGTTAGCTCAGAGTTTAGTTAATTATTCACCTGTGGTATTTACGATGTTTAGAATCAGTGCGACAGCTCCTCCAAAATGGAATTGGCCGGCGCCATAATCTCCTGGTGTCCCCGGCGACGTGAAACATTGCCCCATCGCTGGCCCAATGTCAGGCCAATGTCGAAGACATTGGCCGGACATTGGACCAGCGATGGGCTGTTGTTTTCTGGGGTGACCTCGCCGCTGACAGTTTAGTTACCCCTGAGTTCTGACACACTCGTCTCTCACCACACAGCTACACACATGGTAATCAGCGACTACTGAATACTTCTGTCTGCTAGTTAATTATATAAGGAAAATCCGTGTTGGCAAGTAATCGTAGAAATGTAGGATTATTCCACATAAAACACAATGTATTTTACAACTCGAGGAGTTCAAGTTAGTAAACCCATTGAAATTCCCTGCTGACTCGTAAAGATTCATCTCACCATCCTCAGGAGGTTCTTCTGGCCCAGTTTAGCCTATATGTGCACAAAGATGGCCTAAAACCCCATTCATTTCAACTGTGTTCAACTTCATCATGTTTGACTGAAAATTCCCCCAGTGCGCTGTATTTCTTGCGTGATAAATCAGGGTATGGTGTACCCACTGAAAAAGGTACCTCGTTGTGTTTATATGACTTCTTTATTAGCTGATCCTCAAGGTATAAATGATAATTATAATAAAAAAAAGATTTTGCCATAGTTATGGCTATAAAAAAAATACTAAGGGCAAATTACGATAGGCCTACACCTTTTAGTGATTACTTTTATTTTCACTCTGTGATCATTTTTAAAATAAAGAACGTATGTAAAACCAATTTAGCCACTGGTAATATTAAGTTAATTATATACAGAAATACACCACATCATAGTTTAATATCTGATTATTCAAGTATTTACTACTTAAATTTAGTGATTTAAAATTAATGTTTAGGTAAATAATATTTGTAGGGGATAGTCGCGATGGTGTACAATGCATTTTGATACACAAGTGGCTGAAAGTAATTGAATATTGTTGGCATTCCTAGTGATCAAAATAAGATAATTGTCCAAAGTAAACCATATAATGCACAGATTGAATATGGATAATAAATCAAATATTTTAACACGACACATCCAACGTGCTTGTGATATTGTATATCTGGAAATGGTCATCGCTGTTTGGTTTAATAATTTCAACATTGCAACATTGCAACAATGGGTGTAAAGTACCAAGCGCTCTTTCTGATCATGATCAATTTTTCCTAGCCTTAGTAATTATTTTATTTTTAAAATTATAATGTTCTGGTCACTCTAGTAATGTTACATTACCTGCGATTATCATGGTAAAAGCAACAATAGTATCATCAGATTATCAGTTTCAATAGTTGCATCGATTTCAACGTTTCCAAATTTAAAAAAAAATGTAGTTTCATCGATAATTTATATTTCAAATCATATTTATCAGTCACGACGGTTTGTTGTCTTGTGAGCCCCAATGACATCATACCCAAGTAAACAGCTTCGCTGTTAAACATACAATGTGGCGTAGAATGTGGCCGACGTATGGCAAACGTTTGGTAATATTACACTAACATCGTTAGTCTAAAAATTGGTACCATTTTCTTGATTTTTGTATGTTGCTAGTGAAACTGGCAACAAATTCATTTACACCACACACCACCAGGTCCATATTTCAAGGCACAGCTGGGGTCTGTGTTGAGCCAGCTGATTGGCTAAGGCTGGCGCCTTAGCCAATCAGCCAGCTCAACACAGAAGAGTTGCGAGGAGAGGTGAGTTTTGTCTTGCATGTTGATGAGACTGGCCACATGTTTAACTAAGATATATTCGCTCAGGTGGCACTCAGGCAGGCAATCTCTTATTTAGACAGCGGGGCGTGCCAAGCATTAGTCACCTGTTGTCTGGCGTGTAGTTTCTTATCTGCGGATCATCCCCAACCGAATACTCAAAGAGAATGATAAAACTAAAATACTGTCTTATATTATAATATAATACATTATTTGTCACATCAAAAACATTTCTTTGTATTTGTCCATAACACAAATAACATGACTAAGTAACGACGTAGGCCTCCCTTATCATTTATTTGACTTTTCGTAGAAAAGATTATTGTGCTTGATATATTTTAGTCATTTGCGCTCGTAAGAATATTTGTAATACACATTCTGGTTTGCGTCAAATTATTGAGAGAGAGAGTTTATTTTTTTCATGACAATTACAGAAGTAATTCACATAACAAATATATGCCTATGAAACATCATGAAAAAAAAGGTGACAACAGAAGCATAATGCTTATCGAGGTTGCCACCTGCACAAAATATCAAATAATTATTAACTTGCATATGTAGTTTTGAAAAAAAAGATATTTAAATTTATTTCACACATGACCCTCTACACCAAATTAAGGTCTCACACATAGTGCAAATAAAAGTATATAACAAGTCAGTAGCATGTGAAAGAGAAAAAGAGAATTAGGAGTACTTAATACTTCTATACTAATACTAATACTAATCACAATAATAATAATTAACTCATTGAAACGTATCATCACAACTGCATGCTACATGAAAGTACATAATACCTCTCATAAGCAAAAAAAACACAGAAAAATTACCAATGTAAACCTCCTCACCACGATTCAATAACCTTGCAAAAAACTGAACTTCATGTTCTTTTTGAATAGATAAATTGACGATATACTCTTCAGATCAACAGGTAAATCATTCCATGACCTTTTTCCTACATTAGAAGTACAATGTCTCCTTAAATTTGTGCGAGAATAGTTTATGGAAAACATATTTTGCCTCCTACTTGATCTTATATTTATATGAATTTTAAAAATATTTTGTATATTAGCAGGAAGAAGATTATGAAAAGCTTTGAACATTAAAATTGACATAGCATACTAGAGTAGATCTGAAAACATAAGAATATTTGAAACTTTAAATAATGGTTTTGTGTGTTCCCGGTAAAAAGCTTTGTGAACCAATCTAATCATTTTTTTCTGTAACAGCGTTATTTTATTTAAAAGGTATGCACTGGCTCTACCCCAAATTTCACAACAGTAAAGCATATATGGCAAACATAGACTATTATATAGCATAGTTAAAGACGCCATAGATAACAATCTACTAGCCTTCTTTATTATATAGTAGTTCTTGTGTAACTTTGTAACAATTGGTTTTATATGACTTTGCCAATTTAATTGATCATCAATTATAACTCCTAAAAATTTGGTTTCACTCACCTTATCAATCAGCTTATTTCCAATACTAATTTGAATATTATCTTTGTATTTAGTTCTACAAAAAATCATGTAATTTGTCTTAGTGATATTTACTGATAATTTATTTAAAGCAAACCACTTTTTCAGCTTCATTAACTCATTACAGATAGTTACACTCAAACTCACGATATCTTTACTAGTACAAAATAAGTTTGTGTCATCTGCAAATATAATAAATTTAAAAATCTTTGATACATTGACCATATCATTTATATATAAAATAAACAGTTTGGGTCCAAGGATATTACCCTGCGGAACACCACAACAGATATTCATTGCATCAGAGTTTTCATTATTATAAAATACATATTGAGATCTTTCTTTTAAGTAACTGCTTAACCATGAATTAGCTATACCTCTAATATCATATCTGTTTAATTTTTGTAACAACAGTGAATGATCAATGGTGTCAAAAGCCTTTTTTTAATCAATAAAAACACCGTGGGTATAACCGTTTAAAACAGAAAATCGCAGTTCCAATTTACTTTATCCACTTGAAATGATAGGAGAAGGCCAATATTGTTAAAATATACCTAAGAAATTAACAGCATAGTACACTTCTTCTTCAATGTTACCGTAACGTTGGCTCAACGTTTAATACGCTAATATTCTACATCAGATGAAGGTAATAACGGAATATTAGTTAATCCCTTAAACATGTTAAGTAGTAGTAGTAAATCATTGCTTTACGTCACTTTTCGGCACAAATGGTCTTTTGAGTGACAGTGTAATACGATAAAAACGTTGTAGTCAATTGATGAGATGAATGATGTACAGATGATGATGTGAGGGTGGGGGTGATAGGGCATGTTGGGTTATTGAGAGCGTGTTCTTTCGCTCGCCTGATAAGTTGTTCTGGGCATGTCTAGGGGATCTACCCCCAGACATGCCCAGACATGCCCAGACATGCTTAAACATGTTGAAGCAATAAATTAAATAATTTAAATCTTCACCCACTTGAAATTGTGTCTCGCTACCGCGACCCACAACTTCAAGTGACTAAATAATGCTCATATTTGTACAATTTGAAAACATACGTGTCAATCTAGTATGCTAAGCTCATTTCTCCTTCACATTTTTCCTTTTGAAAGTTAAATAGAAAAGCTAAGCTTCACAACATTTGCAAACGTATAGTCTCAAAGTAAACAAATATGCGCAATTTTCACCCACTTGAAGTTGTGGCGAGACGCAACTTCAAGTGGGTGAAAATTTACATATTATAAAGTAGCTAAGCGCTTTAAAAGTCAAGTGCATGTTCACCCACAAAAAGGTGTTGACTATTTGTCTGAACACCGCAGCTTTTAAAGTGTTCATCTACACTTCATACAGGTTATTTTGGAAGTGGAATGTCTTTACATCGGAGATCAAGTTATTTTCAATCGCTGGATGTTGTGGGTCGTAACTTCCGGTGGGTGAAGATCCCGTCTTGACAGTTGTGAAGTACCATCGCAGCGTCTCCGACGTATTGGATCCTGATAATAATTATCAGTCTCCCCAGGATTGCTTTGTCCCATTGTGTCTTTTCTCGGGCAATTACACACAGATATATAGACACTCAAGTACCACAAAGAATGTTACCCCATTTAGCCGGTGGTTCGGTCGGCACTTGTGCGCTGCGCTGCTGCCGCTATTTATAGGGCGCGCTCACTTCACAACCGATTAGCACACCTCAAATACCGCCTCTTGAAAGAATATTTGCTACGCAAACACTTAAATTGGGTGGGGGTTCGTGGGGTTAGGGGTTCTCTCGCAACACAAGAATTTAGTGGAGGTATCATGACAACCGATAAAACACATGTAGCCCGGGGTGTGTGTATGACGGACTGGAGTGATTAGTACACTGGCTTTTGAGTTAACACATTGGCCACATTGGTAGTACTCGGGCCTCTCAATCTCTGGGTCGGTGGCTCGATCCCCGGGCTGACCAGTTTAAACACTGCTATAATGGCGGCGTGTTCCTTACCGGTAATATGCAGTACCATTATACAGTTTCAGCACTTCGCAGACTATTTCCGTTTATTTGTTATTATTCAGATTACCGAAACGCATCATCTGTTAGGCCATTGATATAATTTATAGTACCACCATTATTTGCTAGTAAAATCTGATAGTTCAACCAGCTGTAAAAAATCAAGATTTTATGATATTGTAAGCCTTGAGATGCACAGAAACATGAGACCCCCTTTTGAAATGGAACAGCCCTGCTCATTCAAGGAGGCCTCCTTATATATTATATATTGTGATAAAAATGATTGGCCTCTACCACTTCAGCCGATATGAGCACAAGGTTTAATTATTCTTTTTAACTAATAATTTACTTATTTGTTTACTTTCTTACTTACTTACCCACAGACCCACTAAGTTTATATCGCTTACAGTAACGAAATCGAAAGTGAAACTGCATTTAAATAAAGGCCATCGATGTTTTAAGTGCTCTGCTAGTGTGATGTATGTTCCACTCTATAAAGTGACAGATATGTCCCTTTAATCCAGAAATGAACATTATACAGTGTGTGCCGTGTACAGACATATTATAGATAGTGACTGATCAGAGCAGACCTTGGGCCCCAGTGTCATTGTGAATCCTGCCATCTAAATTACCCATTACTACCAACCTTGGCACATAGATCCAACAGAGCACTCCTTCTCTGTTGCTATCGAGGTTGGTGAAGAGCTAGGCCAACGACCCGGATGTTGGTTCAACATTGCACTTGTATTTTTGATCAAAATATTTTGAGAATTAAAATAAATACATTTTTAGTCCATGTGCTGTAAATAACACACATTTTTATAGGATCTGCTAAAAACACACAATTGTTTGATTTTGAAAACATATTATAATAAATATTACTTAGTTATATTTATTTACAAGGAAAGAAAAAATGACGGATATGACAGTTAATGACGGAATTAAAAACTGTTTAACCAGAAGTGTGTAATCAAAAAGTAATCAGGTAATATAGATGTCAATTGCTCCTCTCCGGATAATAATGTAGCTTATCACTATGTTTCTTGATTTATCATAGTAGACATGAGCTTAAGTCACAAGGTTGTAATCTCCTTGCAATACGGAACATCGTAAGTAATATCGACTGCAAAAGTATGTTCTCTCCTGACTCATAATACGTTAGTAATAGAGGCCCAATTACTAGTTTCTGGTAAATGATTACGAACTCTTTGCTAGTTATTATCAATATAGCGTTTTGGACATAGTTATGCATTACAAAAGACATACCATTTAAATGACGGTCGTGGGACAATAAGTGGCCAACAAGCCATTATGATGGATAGCTAACCTCATTATCGTCCAGAACAAGCTGATCATCCTACTGGCTCATATGTGCTGAGAAAGCGAGATTTTCAAACGCGGGAGAATACTTCGTGCAAGCTAAAATATCCCTACCTAGTACCAATGTTAATTATTTTTATATATCTATGAAAAACTACTGGAGATAACAAATCAAAATTGTCATCAGTAGTGATAATTAGGCCTATGTGTATAGTGAAACCGTGGATTTAAAGTGTCGTATTACGAAATAGTATTAATAATAATACCAAGGATCTTTCATATGATTAATATATGGTGATACCATGTAGCCCTACACTCTAAACAATATAGGTTCTTTAGAAGGAACCCGTGGGTTCTTTTTGAAGAACCTATATTGTTTAGAGTGTACTTCGGTGTTATATCAAGAAGTGTTTGTATAGACACATGAACACGGATCACACCAAGATATGTAGAAATTTATAAAATTATAAATTAGTCATGTAACAATGTTTCTGACTTAGTTTTGTTGATGGTCGCTAGAGCGAAAACATTTTCTACACCGTGTACGATACAGTTGGGATCGCGATTTTTTTTTGCCGTGGAAATGTTTTACTGCTGCAAAAAGGACGAACATGGTTGCATACGACGGTGGATTTTTTTTAAGCTTCGGGTATCTGTGGTGGTGTGACTCGGGCTTTAAATTAATCTCATTGAGAGATGTGTTCTCGTTGACCTTATACACCCTTGTCAGAGGTAGGTGGATTTATACACAATAAACTGCTGAATTCTCTCCGATGTTACCTGGCTAAAGAAGTAATCTGGTATTTATTTAAGATTATAATTTACGGCGAAAAAGCTATGTACGCTTACCAGCTAAACTCTCTATGGCTTTGTGTATTCGGCAGACGCAGACACAGACAGCAGACTCGACACGCGTGTATTCGGCAGACGGCAAATTCACCATATATATTGTAGATCTGGTAATTTTCGCGTGTTTAGATTTTCGCGAATTTGTGATTTGTGGACTTTTTACATTTACAAAGTATAAAATTCGCAAATTTTCGATTTCTATGATAAGTATAACACGCATAATTATCATTTTCGCGAAATCCGCGAAAAATACAACTTCGCGAATGCTCCCAGGTCACTGAATGTCGAACTTGACCTTCAGATTAGTTTCTTACACATGAGGTAAAAAATGAAGGCCCTAAGTGAAGGCATTTTGACGTTATAGCGCTTACAAGCCATTTTGGTTTCCGTGGTTTGTTGACCTTGAAATTAGGTCAAGATCACTAAATGTCAAAATTGACCTTCAGATTAGTATCATGCACATGAGGTAAAAAAAATGAAATGTATCGGGCTTTAGGCCACCTTTGTGCACATATAGGCTAAACTGGGCCAGAAGAACCTCCTGAGGATGGTGAGATGATTGAGATGACACTGTCCTCCAGACACAGGATTCGAAATTCGAGCCCAGGCGGTCTGAGGCCGAGCACGCTACCTCTCGGTCACGGAGGCTCCCCACAATACTAACTTTCACACGTGGATGGGGAAGAAACAATTTTGTTTCTTTCAAACCGCCGAGACCGGGAACCGAACCCCGGACTCTGGCGTGAAAGGCAGCGGTGCTAACCACTACCCTAGGGCCCCCGCCCTGCACATGAGGTAACAAAATGAAGGCTCGATGTGTTATGAAGTTATCACACTTACAAGACATTTTGTTTCCCGTAACCTTGAAATTAGGTCAAGGTTACCCGACCACCATCACACCCCCCCCCCCGTATCGTGTTTACTGGAGCGTTGAGTTTCGAGGCTGGGCCAGCATTAAACTAACATTGGTTCAGCTTTACGTCTGTGCTTGGGAGGATTTACACATCCCACTACCGTAAAGAAGGTGATATATTGGATATACAGCTGGAATCATGATAATGCTTCATTCACACCTGTCCGTCATCTACGTTCCGTCGTCCGTCATCCGTCGTCAGTCATCAGTCGTCCACTTCAGTCACTGCCATTCACACCTATCAGTCTTTTCAGAGCTGTGGACACAAATTTCTGTGTACCGACAGTTTTAAATAGGTACAGTCCGGGAAAGTAGTTGACGGAGGGATTATTTGTGGGGAATTCCCTTTCCACAGCTCATTACCATGATTTATGTTCCGCATCCGCCATCCGTCGTCCGTTAAAATCGCTCCCGGACCGATTTTGACTGACGATGGATGACGGACGACGGATGACGGACTAGGTGTGAATGGTCTTTTATATTTTCTATCAGAGCGATTTTGACTGAAGCGGACGACGGATGACTGAAGCGGACGACGGATGGTTTGACGGACAGGTGTGAATGGGGCATAATTTACAGTTCCTTTGATATTGCACTGTGACCTGACAGCTTCCATTGGTGTTGAAGGAAGAAGAACAGTTTATGAAAACACGTTCCCAGCAAACACGATACAATAATTATACATTATGAAAATGACAATAGTAAACATCCTAGAAGTGCAGTAATTACCCAGCAAACACGACACATTGAAACAATGTTGGTTTAATGTGGGGCCATTGTCGAAGACGATGGGCCATCATTAAACCAACATTGTTTCAATGTGTCGTGTTTGCTGGGAAGGCATGGTCTCCTAGGGTGGAAGGGGATCCAGTGGGGGAGTAATTTTCAAGGCCTAGAGATGCAAAGTCAGTCTTCCCTGTGCGTATAATTGATAAAGCAACTTCAAAAAGACTTCAAAACTTTCGAGATTTCAAAGTCTGAATCTGCTATACGAACGTTTGCGTCTGCCGTCTGCGTCTGCCTGTCGCGTCTGCTGTCTGCCGAATACAAGCGTCTGCCGAATACACAAAGCCACTCTCTATTAGATGATCAAATGTGAATTTTGTCCAATTGAAGCTGTGTTTTTACCGCTACCTAGGACGTTGAATTTAAATTATGTTTAATTGAAAAGTTAAATACTTACAATAATTATATTGTAAGATTTGAGGCCAGCAAATCGGCGAATTGGCTCGATTCAAAAAAGACTCTAAATATGTTTTAAAGCACCTTGTGTTTGCCGATGGCACAAAAAGAGTCATCCCGGCAATCACGAGACTATGACCCAATGTTGGATTGATGTTGGTCTACCGTCTACGACACTGGTCCTATATTAAATCAGCATGGGCTTACAGCAATCTGAAGTCAGGCCACGAGTTACTGTGATAAACAAGGACTTAAATCCATGCTAAATATACACCGGGATAAATAGGTCTTTGGGATTAAAATGACGTATTTGCCACTTTTCACAGTGACAGATACGACCCTTTTAATCTCAAGGGTGACGACGTGAGAATGAGACGGTTAAGGCTGAGAAGAAGCTATAAGAGGCAATGTAAACTAAAGTGTTTTTACTTGATCAATACATTTTATCGCCTCCCGTTTGGTGTGTGGCGTCAGTTGCGAGTCTCTGCTACAGTCTGCTATACCCACACGATTATGTGCTCGCGAGAAACAAGAATGAAGAAAGGAAATGTGATATGAAATGTTTTCCAGTTAGGGTGGAGTGAGGCAGACGATGTATAAATGTATCTTTTTATTTGTTTTATTGAAGTCAGAGTTAGATTCTCAGCAGACATAAACGTTAACACTTTAACCGTCGGTCCCGATTATATTCGTTTTTATTTCATGTTCAATTAGCACATGGCATTCCAGCTTTTAAACCTATTAAAGACAAAAAGGTAACATTAATCAGCAAGATGTTAAAATCGTTGACCGACAATTTGTCAAATCTCAATAATTTTCACTCACTTGAAGTTGTGGATCGCGTCAACGACACACAACTTCGTTTGGGTGAAAATTCCAATTACATAACTGCTAAAACTTTGGGACAACGTCTGACGTTGAACCAACGAGGTTGCAGCCGCTCGCAGCTAATAGCTTGAAGTGCACTACGTCATACCAGGGATACTACAACACGTATTCTTGGTGAAACCGAGGTCAAGTCGTGTTGATGATGGGTTTGCGATGCCTATTTGACAGACACAACGAAGAATCAGCAGCTTAGGTCGTAGGTGCACACTCCATTTTACGATTTTAAACGCTAGCGGGGGTTTCGTGAAGCATTTCCTCTTTGCCACAAAAGAATAGAATCGACCACGCACAATAATCTGAGATATACCCCCTATAGACCCTCACCACTCGCAGAATAGTATGAGTGCCTATCATTCTTAAATTAACATTAGTAGACTAGGGTGCCGAGAATCAAAAAATATCTTGAGAGCAGACTGTGCTTGATTGACGACTTAATAAGTCATGCACAGACTGCTCTCAAGATGTTTTTTGATTCTGGAAGTTAACATAGTACTTTGAATTTTGACCAGTTTCTTCCAGGTGTTCGCAGATTGCTCGCCGTGCGTTTAGCAACAGGCCGTAGACTGCTAGTAGATAAGACGCAGATTGCAATGATAATTTCCTTCAATTCGTATACCCACTCTCGATAATTTGCAGACTGTAACCCGACTGTTATTAGCCTTGTGACAGTTTCCTAACGCAGTGTGCGAGTAAGTAAAGTTTTGGCGAAGAAATTGCAGTTTGAACGCAACTTTTTGAACGGAACTCATCGTAAACAGAGATTACCAAACGCTCGCTCTGCGTTTCGTAGCGTCACGTCTTATCTTGATAGGAGTTCTATATATATGCCTAGGGTAAGAGGAGCGCAGAGCGCCCATAATACACTCGTGAAGACCTAATTGAACCTGTCATCGTGTGACGTTGTAGTTGACACCAGATAATGGTCTAGAATTGCATTACCTCCGCACCACAGCCGCATACCCGGGGCGCACAGAGACCCAACGTTTGCCGACTGGGTGTTATTGGCCCGGGTGTTGTCTTGCACTGCTGTCCATGAGACGCGCACCCAATGTTTGTTTAATGTTGGGCCAGCGTCGCAGCGTATCGTGCTTCCCGGGGAGTAGACATACAGGCAATCAGTCCCGGCTGTCATTCTATGAACCACCTGAATCCAGGAGATACAGCAAAACTTGCGTCCCATTTGTCACGTCGTCAGCTACAAGCTTACACATAAGACTCTAATTTGTCCCGATAATTGCATCAGGGTAGCACTGGGGGAGAGCTAATAGTAGAAACGTAATATAATACTGATCCCTTCCCCCCCTCCTCCTGTGTAGTCCTTTCTTATGATATCAGAGTCTATTTATGGTTCACTGCTCCACACGTGTCTTTGTTACGAGGTTATGTGCAGCAGGGGACAAGTAAACCCTTAAAGCGGTAAGTCGAATACAAAAAATGTTATCTCCTCGAAGTCGCGTCTCGATCGCCTCCACCACCCACAACTGAGACGTCAGATTCTAACTAAGACTTTTATGATGATTTCAAATTGAAAATCCAACTTTTGTTTCCATGGTTTATACAAAAATATTTTAGCGCTTTAATAGACAAATTTGAGAACATTAAAACTACTACATTTAAGACTGAATTGTTTGCCACTCAGAATGAAGAAAAAACCCGTCAAAACAAGATATATTCAGGCAATGCTAGGTTAATGTTGAGCCAGCGTCTGCGACGCTGTCCCAACATTAACCCAGCATTGGCTGACTATATCTTGTTTTACCGGAATCGCTTCCCCTTAAATAAACGTTATTTGACTTGCCAATCACATGTAGAGTGACAAATTTGAAACGTGGCGGCTCCTGAATGGTAAAAATGGCGCACGTATCATATTGACGGTCCTCGTTTAATCTGACACGTAGCTTCTTTCTCCCTGTCTTATATCACGCTGTGAGATTAACCCGTCAGCTAGACACAATGCACATTGTACATTCGAACCAATGGTGCAATCAGTTGTTATGAGCCGGATCGACTTGCTCGTGATTAAACTGGCAGAGGCAGATATTTCTGTTCAATCCAGCGGCAGATATGTATTCACTGAAAATATGGCCCGTAAAATATGGTAGCATATCCTTAAATCTTGTGGGAGGTAGGCCCCTTAAATCTAGTGGGACAAATGCTCCTAAACCCCAATGGGATACATGTCTCTCAAATTAAGTGAAAAATATATCCCATAAATCTAGTTCGATATTAGTATTATTATGTTCCTCAAAACCAGTGGAGATATGCTCCTTTTATATATTATTTATTTAATTATATAGATGTTTCTTTATCCAGTGGTAGATACATCATTTATATCTAGTGATAGTTATGTCTCCCATATCCAGTGGTAGATACATCCTTTATATCTAGTGATAGACATGTCTCTTATATCCAGTTGTAGATATGTGCCCTATATGTTCCTTATATAATGTTTATATATGTCCCTCATAAGTATGTAGCAGTAGATATGTTCTTTGCAGCTAGATGTAGATAATGTTCATTTTAGAATAGAATAGAATATAATAGAATAGAATAGAATAGAATAGAATAGAATAGAATAGAATAGAATAGAATAGAATAGTTTATTGACACATAAACATATACACATGACATGCATGAGCAACATAAAATAGTATTGAAAAAATGAAGAAAACATAACACAAATAGAGATGATGTTAACTGAACCATACAAGAATACTCAGGTAATATAACAACTGGTGTTTTTGCCAAAATAAAGAAATCATTAATGTAGACAATACTCAACTAGACGTTTCTTAAACAAAGAGAAAGATAAGTTTACATTAAGATTTGAAATTATATCATTCCAAATTGCTACGGCCAAAATTTTAAGAGATTTACTTGCAAGGAGAGCTCTATATTTAGCGGGACGAACTTCATCGGCTTGTCTAGAATTAACCTGATGAACATATCTGTTATGGACATACATATGATTGAAGATTTATGGTAATACATTATGTTCGTACTTGTGCATAAAAAAGAGCTACCATGCAGCAGTAGATATGTTTGTTATATCTAGTGGTAGATATGTCTCTTATATCCAGTGACATATATGCATCTCACATCTAGTGGTAGATTAGTTTCTTATATCCAGTGGCAGACATGTCTCTTATATCCAGTGGCAGACATGTCTCTTATATCCGGTAGTAGATATGTCTCTTATATCTAGTGGTTGATATATTCTTTATATCTATTGGTAGATATGTCCCTTGTATAGTGGTAGATACATCTCCTACATCTAGTGGTAGTTATATCCCTTATATCTAGTAGTAGTTAATTTCGTCTCTTCTCTCTAGTGGTAGATATGTCTATTGTATCTAGTAGGCCCGTCATTAGGGGGGGGGGGTTCGAGAGGGTCGCATGACCCCCTCTCCCCCCCCCCCCTGTGACCACAAAGCTGAAAATATACCCCAGCATCATCCTCCAGAATCCACCATATTGCACCAATTTGCAACTGAAAATATAAAAAAATCCCGGGCACGGGCCTGTTTAGTGGTAGATATGTCCCTCATATCTGGTGGTAGATATATCCCGTACAGTTGTAGATATATCCCTTACATCTAGTAGTAGTTAGTTTCGTCTCTTATATCTAGTTGTGGATATATCCCTTATATCTAGTAGTAGTTAGTTTCGTCTCTTATATCTAGTTGTGGATATATCCCTTATATCTAGTAGTAGTTAATTTTGTCTCTTACATCTAGTTGTAGATATATTCCTTAGATCTAATAGTAGCTAGCTTCGTCTCTTATGTCTAGTTGTGGATATATCCCTTATATCTAGTAGTAATTAGTTTCGTCTCTTATATCTAGTTGTGGATATATCCCTTATATCTAGTAGTATTTAATTTCGTCTCTTAAATCTAGTGGTAGATACGTCCTTTATATCTAGTGGTAGATATGTCCCTTATATAAGATATATAGTGTGTAGATACATCCTTTAGATCTAGTGGTACATATGTCTTATATATATTGTGGTAGAAACATCCTTTATATCTAGTGGTAGATATGTCTTTTATATCCAGTGGTAGAAACATCCTTTATATCTAGTGGTAGATATGTCTTTTATATCCAGTGGTAGAAACATCCTTTATATCTAGTGGTAGATATGTCTTATATATATAGTGGTAGAAACATCCTCTGATATCTAGTGGTAGATATGCCCCTTATATATGATATATAGTGTGTAGATACATCCTTTATATATAGTGGTATATATGTCTTATATATATTGTGGTAGAAACATCGTTTATATCTAGTGGTGGATATGTCTTTTATATCCAGTGGTAGAAACATCCTTTATATCTAGTGGTAGATATGTCTTATATATATAGTGTGTAGATACATCCTTTATATCTAGTGGTAGATATGTCTTATATATATAGTGTGTGGATACATCCTTTATATCTAGTGGTAGATATGTCTTATATAGTGAGTAGATGCATCCTTTATATCTAGTGGTAGATATGTCTTATATATATAGTGTGTAGATACATCCTTTATATCTAGTGGTAGATATGTCTTATATAGTGAGTAGATACATCCTTTATATCTAGTGGTAGATATGTCTTATATAGTGAGTAGATACATCCTTTATATCTAGTGGTAGATATGTCTTATATATATAGTGTGTAAATACATCCTTTATATCTAGTGGTAGATATGTCTTATATATATTGTGGTAGAAACATCTTTTATATCTAGTGGTCAATATGCCCCTTATATATGATATATAGTGAGTAGATACATCCTTTATATCTAGTGGTAGATATGTCTTATATAGTGAGTAGATACATCCTTTATATCTAGTGGTAGATATGTCTTATATATATAGTGTGTAAATACATCCTTTATATCTAGTGGTAGATATGTCTTATATATATTGTGGTAGAAACATCTTTTATATCTAGTGGTAAATATGCCCCTTATATATGATATAATAGTGTGTAGATACATCCTTTATGTCTAGTGGTAGATATGTCTTATATAGTGAGTAGATACATCTTTTATATCTAGTGGTAGATATGTCTTATATAGTGAGTAGATACATCCTTTATATCTAGTGGTAGATATGTCTTATATAGTGAGTAGATACATCCTTTATATCTAGTGGTAGATATGTCTTATATATATAGTGTGTAAATACATCCTTTATATCTAGTGGTAGATATGTCTTATATATATTGTGGTAGAAACATCTTTTATATCTAGTGGTAAATATGCCCCTTATATATGATATATAGTGAGTAGATACATCCTTTATATCTAGTGGTAGATATGTCTTATATAGTGAGTAGATACATCCTTTATATCTAGTGGTAGATATGTCTTATATATATAGTGTGTAAATACATCCTTTATATCTAGTGGTAGATATGTCTTATATATATTGTGGTAGAAACATCTTTTATATCTAGTGGTAAATATGCCCCTTATATATGATATATAGTGAGTAGATACATCCTTTATATCTAGTGGTAGATATGTCTTATATAGTGAGTAGATACATCCTTTCTATCTAGTGGTAGATATGTCTTATATATATAGTGTGTAAATACATCCTTTATATCTAGTGGTAGATATGTCTTATATATATTGTGGTAGAAACATATTTTATATCTAGTGGTAAATATGCCCCTTATATATGATATAATAGTGTGTAGATACATCCTTTATATCTAGTGGTACATATGTCCTCTATATATAGTGGTAGAAACATCCTTTATATCTAGTGGTAGCTTTGTCTCATATATATAGTGGTAGAAACATCCTTTATATCTAGTGGTAGATATGTCTTATATATATAGTGGTAGAAACATCCTTTATATCTAGTGGTAGATATGCCCCTTATATCTAGTGTAGATATGTCCCCTATATTACTGAAGGCTGAACTCTTGTCAATTTGCCATAATTGTGTTAAAAAACTTCAATTCAACGTCGATACAACGCCGTGAGCCCAGTCGGTAGATGGCGTGACAGCATGCATGGGCACGTGACGAAAGCCACTGGTTAATACTGGGATGGTGATGGACTGGTAAAACTAAATTGACAAGGTATTATTTTGCCTTCCGCGTGCAGGAGGAAATGGCGCTAATTAAATCCCCGACTTCTGATGCTAATGGAACACGCCAAACCAGCAACAATATCCGGTTCGTATCCAAATATAAGTTGCATAATCCAGCGCATGTACACAGACCTACATACTAATCACAATGTACATAGTCAACATCATCCATCCGTTACTATTTATAAACTGTGGAGCGGAATCTATAATTAACACACAGCCTGCTCGTGCTTAAAAAAGGCAAAAGGACTGGTGAAAATCTCAGAATAGCTTTTTCATACGATATATGAGGAGCAAAATTATTATATTAACCCTTTAACCGCCAAATTATTCAATTTGAATTTTCACCCACTTGAAGTTGTGTCTCGCTGACGCGATCCACAACTTCAAGTGAGTGAAAATTATTCAGATTTGACAAAATGGAGGTTAGCTCTTTTTAAATCTTGCTGGTCGATGTCACATTTTATCTTAAACATATTTAAAATGTGGTATTTAATGTGCTAATGAAAAATGAAAACCCGAATATATGCGGCACCAGCGGTTAAAGGGTTAAAATGTCACATGCATTGATTCGCAATAAGGCCGATGATGTAGAGGTGAGATACATAAACCACGCGATCGATAGATGTTCTTGTTTCGGTTTCAGCTGCTCTAGTGATTCAGCCCCTTTGCGTTTTTCCTACAAACGTTAACCCTTTAACCGCCGGTGCCGCGTATATTCGGTTTTTCATTTTTTATTAGCACATTAAGTACCACCTTGTAAACATGTTAAAGATAAAATATGACATCAATCAGAAATATTTGAAAACAGTTGACCTCCATTTTGTCAAATCTGAATAATTTTCACCCACTTGAAGTTGTGGATCGCGTCAGCGAGACACAACTTCAAGTGGGTGAAAATTCAGATTGGATAATTTGGCGGTTAAAGGGTTAACCTTGAAGATCCTGAATTCGAACAACCGAAGCGATTTAGGAAAGGCATCCAAACTGAACGTATTATTCCCTCGTGTCAGCATTGGAACTTCATATTACGATCAATTCACCACACATCATCCTATTTCGGCATCTTGAATGGATATTCAGAACACCAGGCTTGTATACTGTCCTCTTGAAGCCAAAGTGTCTTATCTGCCACTCATCTGCATGAGTGGAAAATGGCACACTTTAACCGCGAAGGGACAATATATGAATAAATATATTAAAATATATGAAAATATATGAATAAATTAAAAATAGGCATAATTTAACTTAGCTGTTTGTTCGGTGTCCGCCTTTTACTCAGAAGGCCCGTTAGTCAGAAGGCCCATTGGTCAAAAGGCCCGTTAGTCAGAAAATAAGTCAGGATGATTAGTCAGAAGGCCCGATTGTCAGAAGGCCCGTTAGTCAGAAAATAGGTAGGGATTATTAGTCAGAAGGCCCGTTTGTCCGAAGTCCCTTTGGTCAGAAAGTCAGATAAATACCTCATGGAAATAATCTTATTTGTGGACAACCCTATGATCAATATTTTTATTTATTTATTTACTTGTACGCCTAGCACTTTCATAGGGGTTGTATAATATGCTACTCATTATATATTGAACCTAATGTTGCTAACATAATTTCCAGCTTCAAATGAATGAAAAATACCCATAACAATTGTATCAAGTATTTATTGCCAGGCTGCTTAAATAACCACTGATAACAGTCAATTTTCTGCTTAGATGCGTTTACTCCAAGGATGAACTAGGGTGGCCATCTTGGATTTACAAATTTAAACTTATGCCGCGGTAAACTATCAGAGAATGTTTAGAAAAAAATGGTGAATATTATATCAATTGTCTGCCTATGGTAGGCAGCAATGTACATCCCATGTCTTTGAACAGTTTGGAGCAATGTAAATATGAAAAAGCGAGATGACCAGCATAGGCCTACTGCTTCAAACGCGAATGGGCCTAACTGAATTTTGAAACTTGCTGATAAAAATGTGTCGAGATACTGCTTATAGATTAAAATAAGATTCAAATTTTGCACCTGTCCTAATTAGCACGGTAATAATATATGCTGCACCAAAGAGTCAACAAACAAGGTTAGTTATCAGAATATTTTGACTAGCGGTTTATTAATTATTCTGAGCAAAATTATACATTTGTCAAATGTATAATTTGTCAACGCTTGACATAAATTAAACATATGGCTACAAACTTTTGTGGGGTTTTCTCATGACGCACTTTTCATATATATTTCAGTAAAGTTTATATATGCAAAAAAGCATAGTTCTGTGAGATAGTAATCCTAATATCGGTCTGATAATTTTAAAGCACACTCATTGCTGAAAATAAGCCAACCAAGCAATCAACTAATCATCAAATAAAGCTTGCTATAGTAGTTTCAAATATAAATGTACGAGATACTAACCGCCAGTGAATTTTGTTTGAGTTCAAGATCATATCGACTTAATAACAACTATAATGGACGAATATAAATAATGTCCTAAGAACGCAACATTTGTTCTTTATGGGGTCCTAGAGGTTTTACTTTCAGCTGCGCAATTTGTTTGTGTATACAATAAAAATAATTTTCTTGTTTATTAGAAAACATTATTACATTTTTCACATTATAATTTTCAGGGCTATTTTTCTCCCTCCCAAACTATAATTAAACTACCGAATTTTGCAAAACACATGGACGCTATCTAACGGATGTTTTAAAGTATCTTTGAATAATTCTTTTATGTACGGGCCTTCTGACTAAAAAAAAGAAGGGCAACCATCTTGGATGAAATATAGGTCAAACTATCTCAAACAGCAAAGAAATGAGTTTATCGATGCCAAATCACCTAGAAACCATAAATCACACATAGCACTGTGATAAATCAATAGAAATTCAATTTTTTATTACATTTTGGCGGCCATTTAGAGAAGCCTTCGAGTCACTAGAAAATAATACCGGACTTCTATATTCCTTCTTGTTACGATATTGCAAAAAGCTAAAGGTAAAGCCCCATCATTCATTGGCTCACCCACGCACAATATCAGCGATGAAGAGAAGGGGATGTTCGGTGTCGCCTGCCTAAAATATTACGTGACCTGACAGCAAACATGATATATCATCCCAAGCGTTGGTTTATAGCTGGACCAGTGGCGGGTACACCATTCCAACTTTTCTTAAACGCTGGGTCAGTATGTGTTGTGAACTTGTGAGGACTATTACCTTACAAGAGTATCAATTTGAAACTCTCACACCATCTCAGTGCGAGGACCGAATGCCTACGTTTCATATTATATTTATCTATACGTATCGATGCTGACAAGACATCAAATGGCAAAGAAATCCTTATACATTTGTTTTTCACACGCCCAATTCAGAAAGTAGAACTATTTTATCTTTATCAGCTTGTTTATTAGTTTGAAGCTGGAAATTGCGTTAGCAATTCCAGCTGAAAACTAATTAAAATACGCTGTGATACCTCGGCACTTAAAATGTTGTTTACGTGAGGGAGGTTTGTCATTATGTGTGTCGCCAACGTGTCATTGTTGTCATTTTCTCGCAGATTAATACAGGGATAGCGTGTATCGAGGCAGTGCTGACTGAAGATGAGGTCAAGATAGACCAGGGTACACCGGGCTGATGGTGTCGTATCGTAATACCACAGTAGGATTAGGTTGCGTAGTAGTTGAATGACATGCGGTCGCGGTATCAGCATCCATCCTTTTTACGTCAAGGCTCTAAATGATCGTAAATCTACGTAGATCTACGTAGGGAAGATGGGTGGCGGGGATTAACATACAATAGATAATGATTTTAAGATGTCAAAAATGCATAACTAGCTATTCCAGGTGCTGCGACACTGGCACACGACGTTGTTACGACGTTGAATCAACGTCATTGACGTTGATTCGACGTCGCAACAACGTCGTGTACCAGTGTGGCATCACCGTTGTGGCTCAATTGTCAGATTAGAATGAATAAGACAAAACATTGCTTGTGGTGAACGTGTAGGTGTGAGGACAACGTGTGCGAATTTTTCAGGACGTAATATGCCTTATGATTATCAGGGTCTTCAAAAGAATTTTAATGAGTGTTTATGGTTTCCCCTTCAGGAATATGCACGTCTTATTTCAATATCTTGATATGCACATCTTATTTTAAGCACGCAATTGAATAAATATTTATTGCAACAATCTATACAAGAAGAGTTCGATAGCAATAAGAAAAAAAAACTTTGTGTGTGAGTATCATGAGTATTGTCCAGCTTTATTCAAATTTACACTATGAACATCGGGTCATTTTTCGAAATTGTATTCCACAAATATCTTAGCAATAATGGGAGCACAATATCCGACCTGGGATGTTGATTGTGTCTTGCTCTCATTCACACCATTTTTACAGACTTGTGAAGGTCTTGTTCAGTTTGATTGTGTCCCTTGTTTGTATATAATGAGACAAACACGTGCTGTTGTTATTAGACGCCCTTCTTCCTCACTACTATATCTTTCTATTTAGATTTATGCTTCGACTTCGACAGGAAGGTATAGCTAAGTGGTATATGACAATGAAACATGCCAGTATGGAGCATAGACTGGGGTCTAGTGGACCACACACAGTGACACTGCCACAGACACCAATAAAACCGCTTGTCTGGTCTTGTAGCACAGCACACACATGCAATATGGACAATCCACTCCCCGTGCCAGCTGTCCATCTATAATCCATGCGTGCTGGCATCGCAGCTACCTGGTCAACTGGTGGGCTACTATCACAGACATGCCGGATCAGCTATTGAATCCGTGGGGTCGGCCTATTAGTCAAAACAAAAAGTGGTACAAGCTGCACGGGATAGATACGTCTAGGACAGATGGCTGTCTGTCACTGATGTCACAAACGGCGTGTCTTCATTCTGGAATACCATCGTGCTGTTAACTATTGTAGTCAAGTTTTTTTCCCTGAACATTTATCTGTTAGCCGCCGGGAAAGGACATTCTTGTGAAATGATGCCCGTAAATGGTCAATGAATCGGACAACAGAACAATCATCAGGGCAATCTCACAGCTAAGAGGAAGGTAACAAACATCGAGAACAATCTGAGAATGGAGAGATGTCATCACATTTCTCCCTTGGGATACCTTTTGCGCAGATACTATGTATGAAGGTGGATTATCTACGCTGGCATACGCTGATTCTAAGCTAGTGAGGCTTTATCATTGGATTACGTCAGTGTGTGTCCGTCTGTCTGTCCGTCAGCTGACGGGACACGGGACATAGGATACGTGGACGCTGATCCCTGTCACTCCTGTCCCCCCGGAGACAGTCTGCGGAATGTCTGCAAGCCGGGTAAGATTCAAAACCACTTGCTAGGAGTACCCAATCAGCGGCTCCGGCGCTGACCTGACCCAGTTAGTTCAAGCAGACACGAGAGGTTGACCTTATGTTGGTTTAATGTCAGGCCGCCGTCGAGACGGTGGCCTGACATTAAAGGAACATGGGGTTAACCTCTCCTGCTTGATGGGACACACTTTCGCTGTAGATTACTCGTCACACTGAATCTAATATCAACCTGTACCCGAGAAGAAAAAGTTTATTCAGACCTAATATCGCTCAAGTGGACTGTTCGCATCAGATAAAAAGTACATAGACAAAATTGGTTTCATTTTTAGTGTCCACGTGATGAGTTTTATTTAAGAGAAATAATGCGTTTTTCCGTCAATTTTTGGATGACAGTTTTCGGTGATGTACAGCCACGTAATCCTGCATGGTTGATGAGGACATTGGTCAATATAGATACTTCGTGCTGTTGGCTTGGTTAATATTACCCAATATTCATATTGTGCTGTGTAGAATAGTGATACGTTAAATACAGGCTTCCGAGCAAACACGAGACATTAAACCAATGCTAATTTAACATTGAATCAACATTGGCTCAATGTCACGTGTTTGGTGGTGTTTGCTGGGCTCGCACAGTACCTGTAATCTAACTGATTATTACCAGCGAAACACACCATACTAGTTGTTATTGTTTTGACTGGAAGATGCGAGCGTTCTAGTATCCCTGTCCTGCGATTTCTTGCGAGCAGAGAGCTAATAGAAAACGACAATGCAATTTTAACATGTTTAACGATACACGAAGAGACATACATGCGATGAGTAATATAGCGTAGAGGCGGCAGATTGTGCTACCCACTGCATGGGCATACGATGTTGCTGCGACGTTGTGTGGCCGGGGGTATTTTCGGGTGATCCCCAGAAATGTCTCACTTGTTTTGTATGGGAACACGCGTGACTAGCTGTTACGTAGTCACAGACATGTGTGGCAACTTCGCGTAATGCTACCCAGCAAACTTATAGGCAATTCCGACCGAATTTTGGATCACTATAATCGGCCAAAGTTTGTGGCTTCTTAGCAGACACAAGACGTTTGAATCAATGTTGGTTTATTTTTGGACCAGCGTCCAACATCAATTCAACGTCTTGAGTCTGCTGGGTTTGGATCGATAATCTCACAACCCATCGACATAACATTTACCTGAATGGGGAAAGCCCTAACGTGCTGCAAAATTAGCACTGCCCGGAAAAGACCAGAAAGCGACCTTTCTTTAGTAAGTTTTGATTGGTCAGCCTCACTTTGGTCCTGTGCATCCTGACAGAAGACGTAGGTACCAGCTGGCAGCAGAGGCATAGGTTCCCCACCATAGTGTGGAGCCTATACCTCTGCTGTCGGGAAGGCTCAGTGTGGAATGTCCTCTCCTTTCGGCCGATTGCGACTCAAGGTTCCCTACTTTCTCACAGCAACGAACCGGAAGTAGGTAAGGTCAACTAGAGGAAATTCTGGTGAATGGCGACCAGTTTCTGGCTTTTTTCACGCCAATGCACAGGCTACTGCTAAATCTGGAACAGTATTTTTGTAGTGGTCGATATACATCTGAGGTACTTGATTGGCTGAGATGGACCAATCACATGCGAGGCTCAAGATCTGGGTCAATCGCTAAACAAAATACGGAAACTTTGATACTTTAACAAATTTGGGATTCGCTGACTTACATAAATCTGTCCTAAAATCTGATCAAAAATGATTTATTTCATATTGAACTAATTCCTTGCTACATTGCTAGTACTATATGTTTTGAAAAGAAACAATTGAATGTCGCTTCCAGGGCCCCGTTGAATTATATATTGCTCAATAAAGTTTATCAAAAATAATTAATTCCATATTAAAATTATTTCTTGCTATATAGTCTGAGCTTACCGGTGGATTGTATGTTTTAAAAAATAATAATTAAATGTCGCTTCCAGCAGGGCTCTGTAGATTTGACCTGTAACATGTACAAACATATTCCGTCGTGGGCGTTGATGTACGGTATCTGTAACAAAACCAATTATATTTGTTCAGCCAATCATAGCGCAAGATCTAGTTATCTAACACTGGCTTGCAGACAGTCGAAACCTTATATTCACCGTCATGGTATCGTCATTCGCCATCCGTTTTATTTATGTCGTTAAAAGGTATGAAGTGGCACCGGGGTGAGAAATTCTTTTTTTTTAACCTGTCGAGTTTTGTCAGGTCCTAATATGTAAGTGTGTCATTATGACCGGGGGTTTCTTAGTATGTTTAACAAACATTCCATAATGATAAACACAGCGGCCGTCTAAACTATGTCTTATGCTGCACTGCTATAAATATCTTAAAATTTTCCATATTATTATTTATCGTTTTGTGTTTTAATTTATTTTATGTCAATACACACATCATCGAAATGCGATATTTTTGTGCTGGTCCAGGGCATTTGATGCACTAGTTTTCAGTGGTTATTCCAAGCAAACAAGATAAAACAGATATACAACAAACATTTTATGGAGATGTTTTTTTCTGTTATCTCAGCTCTGTTGAAGCTGGAGATGTTGCAATCGATGACCATGCTTATTTGAAAAAAATGTTAAAACCTTTGACAACATGCTAGAGCATGCGCTTCGCCGGGCGACAGCTCTTAAATCAGTTTCATTTAGCAGCTAATTTATTCCGGTTGTCCTCCTCGAACGACCAGTGATTACTGAGACGCCGTGGGAATCACCCAGATTTGGCCTCCTCATCCCACAGCTGAATTGACCCAGGTGACTACGCTGACCTTCACTTAATAGAACTAATATTGACTTGTGAATTCCGACTTTTCTACTACATTCTGAACGACAGACCTCGAGGAGATGGGCGGAGGAGCTATTCACGTCTTACAGAAATCATACCAACAAACACGGAACGTTGATCCAATAAACGCAATATTGGTTCATAGTTTTTGTATTTTTTGGAATGAGAAAATAATTTTAGCAATTATACTGACAATAATAAAGGGGTCAGAACAAAACCAAGGCTAAGTCAGTTTTTCAAAAAATTACTATGGGGTACCATAGGACAAAAAAAAACAGTGTGCCATGTGTCTACCACAACATATCATGAAAATAATCAATTTTGATGACAAAGCGGCCATTTTGTTCTGGACAAAATTAATGCTAAGTTAACCATTTTTGTTCTATGGTACCCCGAAATCAAACATTTGAAAAAAATGAAAAATTACTTAGCCTTGTTTTTGTTCTGACCCCTTCGATTGGTATCTTAGACACTGTCTTGTGCGTTTTATGAGCCTTATCCATGTCGCACCCTTCTTGTGTGTCTAGCGGTTTTTAGGACAGATAATCACTACCATAATGTAAAAACTACAAGTTCTATGCAGTTCGCTTTTTTAATCTATTGTTAATGCCGAATTTTAATTTTACAAACACTTACTCGGTATTAGTTTTTGGCATCCATGACTTCGTTTGTTAAGCACTTTAAAAAAATGAAGCACATGATCAGATTCTAAAAAATGAAAAAAAGATACAAAAAACTAATTATCTAAGACACGCAAGCTAATTGTGTGTATGCCGCTTTAGAATGTGATGTTTTCATTCACTTAATCGATAATATAGGTTTTCGTCCTCACTGAAATGTTATACAAATGTTTTGTGTTTTCTGGGTAGTGTATCTTGAGACAGAATAGCAGTGAGAATAAGTATAGAATCTATACTTAATTTTAATTAATGCATATGGTAAATATGCATATTAATATTCTGATAAGCTCCACTAGCATGTGCCTTGATTTTTGTCATAACAATATTGTCAAATATTCAAACTGAACAAACAAATGCACGACATAATCAATTATATCAGCCAGGCCCCGGTCTTATCAACCGATTTAAGTCTAACTGCTGTCTTGAATATCAGCACGTGATCAAGTTTCAACCATTCAGTGAGCTAAGGACTGACTAAAGTTTATGACTCAACACTTAAGTCAGTTGGTGAAACCGAAGCCTGGGATGAGAGTAAAATCAAAGCCTTTTAGAAAACAATCAATCACGCAATCAATCAACAACTTTTTTAAGCCAATTTACTGTACGTGTTAATAGTCGAGCGTGTCGTACAGAAACAATAGAACGAGTTCACCTTCCCCTTAGTGCCATTATTCGTTTCATTCTGGAGCAGCATTGGATGCATGTCCCAATATGTATCCAGGGAACCGCTCCGCGTGGAAGGCCGTTTGTCTGTCATGCTGAAATTACGCAGTTATTCTGGGCGGAATGTCAAACGCAGGAAAAAAATTCTGTGAATCGTGAAGTCTGTTTTATTCTGCCATGAAAATAACTATAAATCCCTCCCACCTGTACATTTGTCACATAAATCAAAATAAAATACATCCACTAAGAATTTAGTATTATTATGACTTATATATGTCTGGATATATACACACGTCAGCCTGGTAGACAGGCATCTCAAATTGCTGTCTGCGAATGATGAAGTCCAGCCATGATATTCACGACACAGATATCATCCAAGGCAGCAACCACGAGACGTTCACCCAAGGCTGGTTTGATGTTGGGCCAGCGTCGCAGACGGTGGACCAGCAAAAAGCTAAAATTGCTCAATGTCCTGTGTTTTCCGGGACGCCCTGCATCTGTCTTTGTGATGCTGATTTATAGTTTATATCGGGAAGAGTTGAATATATATAAGAAGAATTATATTTATCTCTTATTTGCATCTTTTCTTTCTATTTATCATGTTAATGCTTTTTTGAGGGGATCCTCTAGTCGACATAGCTAACGTGATTATTTCATATTCTCAGCTACAGTGTCCAGTCGTACCGTAATATTTACTTTTGCGTCGGTAGTTTCTTCTTGATCATGAATACGTCTTTGACTTTTTTCTTGCGAAAATAGTTCGCATTTTTTTTTTTTCGTTGGTGATAAATGTAGAACGCATTCACAATGCCAGGTAAATGTTTATTCGTCCCGTATAACTGGAGCGTACTATTTGTCCCTTCTATCTATACATTTCAGCTCCATGTAAGAATAATCAAACAATTAACCCATTAACCGCCAAATTATTCAATCTGAATTTTCACCCACTTGAAATTGTGTCTCGCTGACGCGATCCACAACTTCAAGTGAGTGAAAATTATTCAGATTTGACAAAATGGAGGTCAACTATTTTCAAATATTGCTGATTGATGTCATATTTTATCTTTAACATGTTTAAAAGGTGGTACTTAATGTGCTAATAAAAATGAAAAACCGAATCTATGCGACACCGGCAGTGAAAGGTTTAATTTACCATTAGCCCGGTCCTGTACAATAGGTTTGTTTGAATGTTTTTATGAGCGTTTTTCTATGACACATGTTCTGGATGCTCTCATATATGCAGGGCGGTGGGCCTGGTGCAGTGGTTAAAGCTGCCTGTTTAGAAAGTCGGAAATCGCGGGTTCGAGCCCCGCTCTGGCATTCAAGTTTCAAAAAAACTTCCCTGCTCACTCGTAAAGATTCAATATTGTGGGAAGCCTCCCTGACCGAGAAGTAACGAGCTCGGCCTCAGACCGCCAGGATTCGAATTTCGAATCCTGTGTCTGTAGGGCAGTGTCATCTCATTCATATGACCGTCCTCAGGAGGTTCTCCTGGTACAGTTTAGCCTATATGTGCACAAAGATGGCATAAAACCCCATTCATTTCATTTCATTTCATTTTCTTCTCATACATGCAATGTTCAGTTGCGTGATATCAAATGTATTCATGGAGTGAGCTTCCATCATGGTAATGATCGAGGGCAAAAATAATTGGGAGGAATCATTGCCACCCAGGAATCAACGTGCATTTAGTCCTTCACGTGTGGTATTTTCTATTTGTATCATTATTGATCCTACATGGACAACTCACGCTATCTCACTTTATACGAATGCTGTCTGAAGAAAAATATATTTTTTTGACTATGCGGCTACTTTGAATTGTTCACTCACAAACTATCACCAATGTATAATTATTGACTATTGTTCAAATAACTGTTTCCCTTCTATGTTGCAGTTTACCGATTGTCACTATTTTATAAATATTATTTGATCTAATTTATTAAATTGTAAACCTTTTGGCGTTGAGATTGTGCTCCTATTTATTGTGGTTACTTCATATTATAACTTATGCGATTACATTTCTCAACTATGCTGGATATGTAAATGAAATGAAATAAATCGGGCTTTAGGCCACCTTTGTGCACATATAGGCTAAACTGGGCCAGGAGAACCTCCTGATGGTGGTGAGATGATTGAGATGACACTGTCCTCCAGACACAGGATTCGAAATTCGAGCCCTGGCGGTCTGAGGCCGAGCACGCTACCTCTCGGTCACGGAGGCTCCCCACAATACTGACTTTCACACGTGGATGGGGAAGAAACATTTTTTGTTTCTTTCAAACCGCCGATACCGGGAACCGAACCCCGAACTCTGGCGTGAAAGGCAGCGGTGCTAACCACTACCCTAGTGCCCCCGCCCTGCTGGATATGTGCATACTACATGCTTGAGCATATACCCCTATTTGACATAGGCGTACATCTATACGTTTTTCGCGTCTGGTCATTTTATACACTTCTGCTGTGCAGCATCACGATTCCTACTTCGTGGGCGGGCATATACATTGATGGCGGTCATTTTGAATTTTTGACATCTGAGAGTTAGTGAAGTATTAAAATCAAATATCTGGTGTTAGATTACTTCAGTAACGTTACATGAACTAAATATCATAGTTTTTGTCAGAAGTGCATACCTGCCCACATAATTGTTACATATCTCCACTGGGTTGGAAAACGTATAATGTTACAAGCCGTATAGTGCAACCAGTGGCATTATTAACCCTTATCCTGCTGATAACGACTATTTTTTAACCCATCTTGATAGTCCATCAAATGACTGATATTGGGAACGAAATGTGCGTCTAAACATCACGATCTGCAAATATTTGTTAAAAAATTAAACAAATATGAGTAATTTTCAGCCACTTGAAGTTGTGGGTCGCGTTAGCGAGACACAACTTCAAGTGGGTGAAAATTTAAATAGATTACCTTAGGAGATGAGGGTTAATTTGTATCTTAAAGTCTAGCCAAATTGCAATAGCTATCAGAAAATCTGCGAGCAAATCCCAGAGTGTGTTCCAACTATAACAAGATAACAGTCGAGTCCGACCTATTAGAAGTATTAAACTGTATGAATTAAATGTGAGGGTTGACATAATATAATAATAAGTCATTGGTATTAGCTGACTTTTTCACTTTTTACCTCCTGTAATGACCTGTTTAGGGACGTACCATTATATATAGGAGGAGCAGAGTTTTTCTTGATCTTTTTACATGTTTGTGCAATAAAACGTTTTTTTGCGGTTAACTTCAGACAAACTTGTTTTGTATTTCGAGGGAGAACGGAAATGTCAGACTTTGTCGTTTGCCTTCCCTATTCTGCACGTTACCACTTGTCCTGGTCAAAATATTTCTTATCAATTCCATCAACATATTTTTTTTCACCCACATCTTCAACAAGCTTTTTTCTCACTTTTGTGGCGACAACCTTTTTTTATTTTTTTCTAGCCCACCCCCCGCCAGATATCAAATGGTGTGTCCCTTATGCATGTTGCACATCACCTCATTCTCTGGGGCGCATATACATACCCAAATGCTCTACGCTCTACTAACGCGGCACATCCCTCGTTTTCCAGTGTCAGACCTTGCAACACTGAACCAATGTTGTTTTGCTGTTGGTCCACTGGCTGTGACAATAACCCAACATTAAACTAGCACTGATTCAGCGCCTCCTGTCTGCGGGATTGCACCATCTAAAAAAATACTTATATATTTTGAAAATAAATCTCTGTAAATATATTATGTTGTGAGTTATACGGATAATAAGAGGTTTCATAATAATGTATAGTAATATACTTAATGTTAATGTTATGATGGATGTTAGTATGGCTATTGTTAAGACTTATATTACGTGAACATAAAACCGATGTAAATAGTGTCAAGTATGCCATGGTATACTTTTAATGAGATGACACTGCCCTCCAGACACAAGATTCGAAATTCGAGCCCAAGCATGTAGCTTTAACCACTGCACTGCACTGCAAACTGATGTAAATTGTGTCAAATATACTTGTACAACGTCTGAATCGAAGCTGAAATAATTTCTCGACCGCGTATCGCAGTGACACGAAAGTATCATTAACAGGAAAAGAGCGAGTGTGATTTCTGAAATCCCTTGATCACCCGAGCAGGGCATGACCCACAAGCGCCGGACGCCGGTACAACGCAGGCTCATGGTTGGGCCAACGTAGACGTTGGCCCAACCATGAGCTGGCGTTGGTCGGACGCGAGGGATCAGTGTCGGAGCTCTGAATCCGATCAATCACGATGGCCGGCAAGTGATCCACGGCATCTGGTCAGACTTAGCGGACGCGCGGGAAATGAATCCTGGGAATCCTGTCGTGACATCCCTCGTATCCCTGTGCGGAGGAGAGGGGACCACCCATATCTGGGGCTCTATTAACAGGGATCTGTCAAGTGGGGTGTGGCGGTGGAATCCATCTAAATCACACGCATCTTGGTGAGGTGTTGCTCACCAGTTCCTGGTCCCCCCACAATGTGAAAGACACGGTCGCGGGATCGCCGAAGGTGACTCCACTGCGATTTATTTTATTTATCATCAAATTCGGTCTGAATTATTATCATATTATGTTTCTTTGGAATAGCATCAAAAAGGTTGGATTTTATCAATAGAAATAAGCTAATTTCCTTCCCTATGAATTGTCGTCCCACTTACATGCTGTTGTTTTGTATATATGTGGACTTTGTTGTCGACGGCGAGCTACTTGAGCAGATACGACCTCTTCACGACACATTTCGTTCCCAATAACAGAGATTTGATCGGCTAATACAACAAATGGAAAACGACTGTAGTCGTGATTAGCGGTGTAAGGAATGACTTCAGGGGCCACTTTTGTGCACATATACACGTATCACGAGGAGATGTCACCGCCCTGAGGACACAGACACAGTCATCACGGTCACCTCGCGGTTACGGCGAATAATTATATGCAAATATACAGAGAAAAATTCGTTAATATTTTTATTCGAGTACATAATTAACACTTTCAGTGCGGGAACCGTATTTATACGTCAGAATCTGACGTCGACAGACGTCAGATTCTGACGTATAAATACGGTTGCCGCACTGAAAAAATTACAATATTTCTAATGGCAGTAGACCCATAACATAGGAATTCAAATTATTAACTAAGATTTTCATGATGATTTCAAATTAGAAAAAACCCGTTGGTCTCCATGGTTTATACAAAATAATTCAGTGTTTTAAGGGTTAAAGTACCAGTATATCGTTATCTAAACGAACAAGACGTTGTCGTCTGATTATTGTTTAACCCTTTAACCGCCGGTGTCGCATATATTCGGGTTTTTATTGTTAATTAGCACATTAAGTACCACATGTTAAACATGTTAAAGATGAAATATGACACCAATCAGCAATATTTGAAAACAGTTGACCTCCATTTTGTCAGATCCGAATAATTTTCACTCACTTTAAGTTGTGGATCGCGTCAGCGAGACACAATTTCAAGTGGGTGAAAATTCAGATTGAATAATTTGGCGGTTAAATGGTTAAATCATGAATATCAATACACGTATCGACCAACTGAGGTGCGCATTCTTTTTACAATAAAGTGGTCACATTAGAGATTGCAAAATACCAGCTCCGTGATGATTTACTTAGGCTAACAATTCAACCGTCGATCACGATTATGTACGTTTATTATTCATTTTATTAGCACCACCTTTCAAGCATGTTAAAGACAAAACGTGGCATCAATCAGCGGGATTTTGAAATCGTTGACCTTCATTTTGTGAAATCTGAATAATTTTCACTCACTTGAAGTTGTGGATCGCGTCAGCGAGACACAACTTCAAGTGATAGGAAATTTCAATTAAATAACTTGGCGGTTAAAGGGTTAATCAAATTGTAGGTGTAGGCCTAGCATGTCAGAGTATACAACACGTATGACCTTGTGATAATTATAGCTCGTCTCATAGCTTAGCTCTCATTGTCTAATTAATGAACCACCTGCGTACAATCTCAATTATAGCAATATCTGGCTCACATCAAAAGGTATGTCATAGTGACCTAATTAAGCAAGGTAAATGGGGAGAACACATGCGTTTTATCACGTCTAGTTTAAGAAATGTATGCACATAATTTGGTGGGCGTTAAAGCTATATATCCATAAATTAACAATGTTATTGTATCCTTTTTCAGGAATTAAATGCGCCATAAACACAAATTGTAGTCTTCAGCCTAAAATAAGGATCATACCGATGGGCGGGGGAAGGGGCATCGTATAGATCTATAAACACACTAATGCGGGTGTTTGCTTACGTATATAGGGCTGTATTTTCTGATTGTGCGTATGTGGGGTAGCGAGTTTCTATCCCCTTCCAGTTTTTTTTTTGAAATACTAGTATAAAACATTAATGAACTATATATCCATGGTTTATGTACTTCTGATCTGGTACACCTATATTTGTTCATTTTGCCCAGTTGACTAGCGAGCCACAACTTCAAGTGGGTGAAATTGGGAGAAAAATCAAATAGAGCTGTTACAAGTTCAGTATTATTTGTTTTCTTGGCCGCATGCGACGCCTTTCCGTAGATCTTCGCTGACCATTTAGTATTTGGCAGAGCAATATATGCACTGCAAACCCTGATTAGTTGATAAAAAGTTGAGGTATAGGTTGAGAAACTTCATAGTTTTTATTTTTTAATTACTTTTTTTTCAATTTTTCAAACTAAAAAAATGTTATGTGAAACCGGAAGGTGTAGAGAGATAGACCACTGTTCATAATACTCGGGCCAAGGAGGTGCCACAAAACACCACGCCATAGACGTCATAAACTACAGTCGGTAGTCGGTAGTATTTTTCCAAGGTCATTTATATATACATTTGTAGCCTATGTATAAAAACAGTTTCTACAGACTGATTTGCATCGTGAGAGTTATAGAATTTAATTATGATGCCACACTTAAATATTTTTCAGTCGGTAGCCCACGTGATTGTTTTTAATTTTTAAATGAACGACTGAAAATAAGGGGTATCGCATCATACATTGTATAGCTCTAATCGTTCTGTAGAAAACGTTTTTACACACACGATTAAGGTGTGCTATATAACTCAGCAGAGCAGGTTTTACAATATGACACCGGTCAATTAGCCGGCGCTCATATGCTTCAGGCGTCTAATCCCCGCAATCACGAGACGTTGAACCAATGTTGCCATAATGTTGGGCCACCGTCTACGATGCTGGCCCAACATCAAGGCAACATTGTTTCAACGTCTCGTGTTTGTCGGGATGTAGGCCTCAGCGACAACCTGAGAAGCCCACTTCCTGTTTGTTCCAAGGATGACACAAATGGTATATATACTGCCTTTTGCCTTTGTACATCAGATTACGTATTTCATATTGCGTAGATTATAAATAGCTTTCCGTGCATTCCAGACATAATAGTGTAATCACGATATCAACTAGGCATATGTCAATCGCACTTACATAATTGGTATACGCAATTAATATGCCTAACCATTATCCTAGATCCTATCATCTGATCATAGATATGGCGTATAACATAAAAAAAACGATAGAGATATCAATCGAATCGTCATCGATGTGAAATAAATCGTCTCCTTGGATATGAAAGGGTGTATCTGCCACTTTGTAAAGTGGCAGATACATTATCTTCTGTATTCGGCAGCTTGCTACAACTCCATGGATTGTCAACACCATCATGATAATTGGGTAAATTATTTTATATTTGGGGGGTTTTTTCGCGTCGTAGCTGACTATGCTGGAGTAGTATCCTATGTGTTACTCAGATGAGTCCCACATTAGCTCCCATGGGGCGTTTTTAACTTCCTGCATTGCTGAATTTGATACACATATTTACATAACTGACGAAAACAATTCGGCCATAAACATGATAAAAGGCAACCAGCAGTTACTGCTAACTAGAACATCAATACTTTCAGGGCGGGGACCGACTTTAAACGTCAGAATATTGTGACGTCAGATTATAACGTCTAAAGTAGATCCCCTCATTGAAAGAGGAAAATATGTATAATGGCCGTAGACCCATAACATAGGTAGGCCTACCGGTATTCAAATGAAGCGGAAAGAGCTAACTAAGACATTTTATAATGATTTCAAATTGAAAAAATATTCGGCCCTCTTGGTTTATACAGCGATATTTCAGCGCTTTAATGGTTAAGCTGTTATTGCTGTTTTATTAGCACATACCGTAAACTGGAAAACATGTCTTGGTTATCATAGTTATGAATCAATATATTTGTGTAGACAGAGCGAGGGGACAATGTCCTATTTTAGATCCGCGGGACCATAATTTCAAACTAAAAAAATCGCTAAATGTAATGACCAATTAAGTAGTTTGCTATATAATTATCCCAATAAAAGTCACTCTTTGATTTAATTTATTGACCAGTAGGCCTATTATCTATAAAGTCGTCAGCATAAATCTCAATGACGAATCCGTTTAGATTGTATTTCTTGATATTGAAAATCTATAACATACATGTAACTATATAAATCCAGCATTACCATGCAATTTTTAATTGAGAACATTTATAAAAATATTTAATTGTCTAAACCATTATGAAAAGTATTATGTTTCCGTCGAGCTATTACAGCACAAAAAAACCTGAACTCCCTGTCACATATGGCCCAGCGTGGCACATGTGTTGTAACATGACAAAACAATACTGCAGTGCAAAGCCATAGGCAGTAGCGGCATAATTGTAAAGTGAGCAGTTACTGCCTTATGGCTTTGCACGGCGGATTAAACAACGTGTATTCTACATGTACCGTTAGCAGATTATTAGTAACCTATAACATCAGGAACAAAATAATATATAATAGTGAGCCTAAACTATGCTAATAGGAAGGCACGAGCGACGTAAGGAACAAAACCTGATCGTTAATTGAATAAACGTAAACACGTGTATCATTCTGGAAGGTGATATGAATGAGATGACACTACCCTTCAGACACATGATTCGAAATTCGAGCCCTGGCGGTCTGAGGCCGTACACACTACCTCTCGGTCAGAGAAGTTCCCCATAATATTGGATCTTTACGAGTGAGCGGGGAAGAAAAAAATTGTTTCTTTGAAACTTGAAGACCGGAGTGGGGCTCGATCCCGCAATCTCCGACTTTCCAATCAGGCATCTTTAACCACTGCACCAGGGCCCCGCCCTATTATTGTGAAATGGAAAGCCCGGTCAAACTTGAGACGTTCACTCAATGGCGATTTAAGGTTGGGCCAGCGTCGCAGACGGTGGCACAACGCTAAAACATCACTGGGTCAAAGTCTCGCGTTTTACGGGGGAAGATCACTGTCAAACGTCACGCCAACGTTGCACAAATGTGAATTGGGAACGGACCCATAATAATATTTACAACCATACCATGTTGATGATTGCTGTCATAAAAGCAATGATACCAATCTAGTCCGCCAACATGCAATCCAGCAGTGACCTTAATTAGTTAACTAATTCCTCTCCTGGAGGCCACGACACGGAAACGGTCATATCCCTGGAGCACGAGACGTTAAGCCGGTGCTGTTTTGATGTTGGTCCAGCGTCGAAGACGGCGGGCCAACATCGAAGCAGCATTGGCCCATGCTGGGGTTCGACTAATAAATCTTCCTAACTAATTGCATCGTTTACGGAAGAGAGGCATGTATTCCTGGCATGTTGACACACAACCAGGATGCTACATAAAATATCATTAATTACGTGCTCCCAACCAAGACAAGTTTTTTCTTTGTAGTCCCAGTATCCCAGACATTGGCCCAACGTTAAGCCGACTAAAATCCCTCGAATTCTGTCTTATGGATTATAGGCCTACACATACATGCTCGACCTGGGCTTTTTAAATTTAGAGTTTTACTGTAAATTTGATCAAGGATACTGTTCTAGTATCCTTGATTTGATCTAGGAATCGTGTATGGCCTCTCTCACTGTCCGCGCTTGTCTACACATCTAAGTGTTTATCCATATTTAGCCAATAAACTAGTCTAAGCATTAGAGCGTGCATTACCTCTGTCTAGGACGAATGTGTTGGTGTTCAATAGATTTGTTAAATGAAAACTTGTTAACATGATTTACAGGGTGAAAAATAAACAATATCCCAGCGGACCTACAGTACGTCGTTCCACGCACTGGGTGAGATACGAACTATACTTCACTGTGTAGTTATTTCTATTCTGCTATGCAAAGCCAAACTGTAGTATCTGCTTACTTGTAAAGTAAGCAGATACATCCTTTTGATTTTGTACTGCAGCATTGCATGACTACAGTAAGGTACATTTATTGTAAACGTGCACACTTTACCTGTGGTAAAATCTCACTAAGCATTTGTTGTTTGTTGTAAGCCCATTTTTTGGTGCAGACCTAGATGTGTCCATGTTATGTTGCTTTAGATTATAATATTGATTTCATGGATCTATACCATATCCCTCAAAGACACCTCAATAGAGTAGGACAATACCAACGTTCACTCACTCTATAATAGGTCTCTGCTCGAACTGCATTCACAATCTTTGCATAATGTAAAAGATACATCATTAGGCCTATTCGCATGATTCGTGTCAAGGATAAAGGTGCAACATTAGAAGACGGGAAGATCTATATATGGAATCTGCTTATCTCATTAAGACGTTTTATGTGAGATATAATTGAATGGGCTATTGAGCGTTGCTTATGATCTGGACGTAGTGGACAAGAGAGCATTGTGGCATGCATTTCTCCAGGTATAAAAAGGTGTGAGACGCCTAGACGCTGTACCAATGCCGGCATAATAATGTGCCAGCATCGCATGCGATTACCCATCATTAAACCGACATTGACACAGCGCGTATCGTGCTTGTCGGCCGGTACTTAATTATTGTCCAGCTGAATTATCCGTTTCCATTTATCATTCATATTATGAAACTGAAACATCAACCGCAATATCCAGCTTCAAATGATGAAAAATAAGTGTAATTGATGTGAAAACTGAATGATTTGATCAATTCGGCATCTAGGCCAGGCCTACTACAGAGTATTGTACTAATTTTAGTAGCATTCAACTTCAAGTGGGTGAAAAGTACTCATATCTGTTTACTTTGTGACCAAATTCTGGTATTTAAACACACATTTCATTCGCGATATCGGTGATGTATTTAATCGGCGAATAAAACGAATTAAAAACGACTATAGTCCGCGGTGTAATGGTTCACATGAGACAAACATATAATTATGCACAGATAGATGTTTTGATCTGACGAGTAAAGCCAAAAGGCAGTAACTGCTTACTTGACTGCTCTGCAAACGAAAAGCTGTATTTACCCAGTAAATACAAAACATTTGTACAACATTTAAACAATGTCGGCCCAACGTCGTCGACGTTGGTCCAACATTGTATAAATGTTTTACAAATGTTTTGTGATAACTGGGTAATCTCTAGTAAAGTGTCCACAGGGGAAAGTGAGTCGTAATCTGAATGAATGAGAGTGAATCAGGCGATACTATTAGGACGTCTATAGAGGAGATGTGTTAGCACCGGATGGGTGCTAATACTTACTGTCCGTCAGTCACAGGTGTAATGCTGTCACGTCGCCTCTCACGCAAATAACCGGCGCAGCTCTGCAGCCGGCGTGGATCTGTCTGCACCGCCTGAGCCGGACGCTCATTTACTAGAGTGGCCGGCGCGCGCCGTAACCACAGCCTAGGAGAAGACCAGGCGCGGTGCTGCCATCGCCTGCAGGCGGCTTCTGTCACTCAACAAGCCATCCCTGACCAGAATCAGAGAGCCAGAGAGAGAGCGCGCTCTCAGACGCGTGTCACAATCTACACTGGTAGACACAAGTACACTTGTCTGCTCGCTCCTAGTGGGAGACAGAAAACACGGGGTGCCAGATCTTTTTATGAGCGCGGATCTAATCAGATCACATGGAACATTCTAAGCAATATAGGTTCTTTAGAAGGAACCCTTTAATACTATTACCATGCAACCCCAGAAGAACCCTGCAAGGGTTCTCATGGTGCTGCATGGTAATAGTACTGAAGGGTTCTTTTTAAAGAACCTATATTGTTTAAATTAACACGCACAAAGTGATCATTTACATGGATATAACTCCACCCAACAGGTGTGAAAAAGGTACCTTGATTATTTTTCCATTCACATGGATTACACATGTTGTCATAGCTGTGAAGGAAAACTCTCATTGGCTACCAGAGGTATGACATTTACTCATAAGTGATAATTGATTCAAAGGTGACTGTTATAAGAAGTGTCTAATGTATTATTATTGTTAAATATCATTGTGTTAATAATAGGCGGATTCAATCTATATGCTTAGAATAATATTATTTCGTTCTAAATCTTTTCAAATCATTAGCGTCCTTTGAAATTATTAACTTCGACAGCTATCTCAGTAATTTGAGTCCAATCTGATAAGGCAAATGTCATTTCAACAGGGAATCTAAACTCGCTATTCAGTTGCATCCATTCATTATGAGGATATTATGTTTTTCTCAGTTATCCAATTTTACAAAGCAGATGTCATTTCAAAGGGACTGGAAACATACTATTTAGTTGAACTCATTCATTCATTCATTCATTCATTCATTTATCCATTCACTCAGTAAATCACTCTCACTCATTCAGTCGTGAGATGATGGTGCCATAAAATATAGTAATACCTCATTTGCGGCATTTAATCTCCCAGTTAACATGGTTGAAATGCTACACTAAATATTGACAGACATTGTTCTCATTCTGCAAAATATAAGTTATACTTAAAGTCAAACAACCTATAGCTGGCAGACTAAGTGTTACAAATGAGGTATTATATCTTCTTGGAAGCCTTTTTTTAGATCCTGATCTGACCAATCTAAAAGCAGAGCCTCTTAGCTTGAACCTTGATCTGTCATGTCCTTCTTACTGCAATTAGAACCCACTGTAGCCCTGACTGCACTTAGGCCTACACTACCTTGACTGAGATGGAACACCATCTCCCTAACAATATACTCCACGTTTAGTCATTTTCTCAGACGTATATATTAACCCTTGTGCTGCTAAGACGTCTATATACGTTTTCAAGCAACGTTTGGACTGAGTAAAATACCACAGAAATTTGTAACATATCTTGTGGTAAATGCTCAGTTAATCAAATGATTCAGTTTGGGACATGTCAATTTATCATGAATAATATTATTTGTCTTTCATTTGAAGCTGGAAATTGCGTTAGCAATTCCAGCTTCAAATAAATGTAAAATACCCACAACAATTCAGCAGCCTGTTAACCCTTTAAACCCTCACGGCGTATCAAAATTTAACATCTCTGAAGAATGACGTAGTTTCCTACACATTGCTTTTAAACAAAGATGTATTTTTAATTAATTTGAAGCTGGCAATTATTGCACTAGAAAGGACAGAAAGTATTGCCAAACCTTCGCACAAAACCTTCTATCCCATCTTTTCAAACACGCATGTGACCTTTAAACATGCCCTACTTTATTTGAAAACATTTGACAAATTTGTATTCTGTATAGCGCGCTGAGCAGACCCACGGACTGCCCTATATACAGATATAAGAACATATAATTATTATTAAAATATCAGGAAGCAATGCATTAATAGTAATATAATGGTGGTGATTGGCGGCTCACAGTAAGTACTAAAGATAATAGCTTTTTGTGTTGTCTTCTAACCTACACTTTATATATAATCCGCACCACAACCACATTATACGGTTAAATAGTTAAATAAATCATACAGTACAGCATCAGCTACATGTACATGTATTATAACCAGCCAGGCATGACTACATCTTGGGACGTCACGAATTAGTTCCGCCCCTTACATTTCAAAAAAATCGATCCTAGTTATTTGAAAATGGGAGATTAGCACCTTAGTCTTTAAAATGTCAGCTAAAATAGTATGAAATATGTCATTGTGCAGAATAGGTCTGGGGATTACTTTAATGTGCTAGTAAAAAAACACGAATATAATGGTGACCGGCAGTTAAAGTGTTAAATATATATGTCCATAATACAGGTATAGGATACATTTAAAGACTCGAACAGGACTGTTATCGAAAAGTGTGGATGTCATTTTATTAAGATAATAAATTTATACTCATATGAAGAAGTAACGAGATAAGTAGATATAATGAAGTACATTATTAAAATAACGGGGTAATAAAAGTAGATATTTGTCACACTATATATGCCGCCTGGCTTATTGTTATCAGATATTTGATATTTTAATTGACCACACTCAGCGTTTGTCATTGAAATCAGACTTGCCCAGTTGATGTGAAATTTGCACAGCGTTGAAGAGACGACGATTTTAATTTTTTCAAGATATAGCTTTCAAATTGATACAAAATACAACTAGATCTTTTTTCAATGGCGTCTATTAGATTTTAGCAGAGTACGCATTGTAGGTGGGTGATTGTTGTCGCAGAGGTTTTTTCGCCTACTGTATCCTGATGTTCAAAGTTCGGATGACTTGCCGTCCACCAACTCGATACAGTACAATGGATTGTCAAATATTGACAGTTCTGTGGACATGTGTCAAGTAGGGGGCTGCCCCCACGATGTCAATAATCTATAGATCAAAGTGTCCAAGGCTCATCACTGTATTCTGTCGTGCAAAGCCAAAAGGCAGTAACTGCTCACTTGAAAAGTAAGAAGTTACTGCCTTTTGGCTTGGCACGACAGAATACAGCGCATTATGTTGTGCCTCGTTTAACTCTGTGCCGTCTTCGATCTGCACTTTTAGAATGAAAATATTGGCTAGGATTTTTTACATGTGCATTGACAGATCTGAAAAAACCCGCTTATTTTGACCCTTTCAGCGCCAAGTACGCATAATAGTCATTTTAATCTTTATTAGCACTGGGGATGAAATGAGTGTTAAAACATCATAATTTGCAAATGTTTGGTCTAAAATTAAACAAGCATGGGTAATTTCCCCCCACTTCAAGATCACCTGGCGCTCTAATGGTTGACAACAGTTCCAGTCTGTATGTATAAAGGCCCAGTAAACACAAAATATTTGTATAACATTTGTACAACGTCGGCTCAACTGGTCCAACATTGTACAAATGCTATACAAATGTTTTGTGTTTGCTGCGGGGATATGTTTCTTTCATTCGAAACCTGCAACTGCGTCGGTAATACCATTTTCAAATCATGGAAAGTGGCAATGGAGTCCTCGATGAGTTAAAAACCTGTAATTACAGATTAAGTCACTAAATTTTCATCCACCAGCTGTTTTCTTTCCCTTTAATTTGAAAATAAATTGTGCTAATTTTAACCGACTCCGCCCACGATGGGATGATGCTTCAATGTGGGATTGACGCTGGACACGCTATCACAACATGTAGACAGTGTTAGGCTAACGTATTATTGTGCTTTTTCGATTTTTACTGTATCTACTATAACATTTGGTCACTAAAATGAAGAAAAAAAATACTTTCTATAAGAAGACAGACAAATTATCTTAGAAAACCCTCCATGATATTGCTATTACAATGTGATGGCGAAATGTATTTATTTTAATTGTATCTTACATGTTTCTACATCAGTACATCTGGTGATATTCTATATATCCATGTTTTGTTTTATCACCACATCACGAACTATATACACGTCTACTCTCAGATATTTATATTTTAATATTGTATAGGTTGTCATACTAATCCACCTTATAAATACTTCACAACTCCCTATTTAGCTGTGTTTGCCAAGTACTGCTAAGCATTGGCTCTACGTTAGTCCAACGTCGCAGCTTTGGTAGGGATCCCTCAGCAGACACGAGACGTTGAGCCAATGCTGGGTTAATTATGGCCCATCGTCTACGACGCTGGCCCAACATCAACCCAGCATTGGCTCAACAACTTGTGTCTGCTGGACCACGTGCTGTCCTGAAGTCCATTCCCATTTTTACTCCAGTACTCCTGACTTCTGCAGTCCATCCCATTCCCACCCCGTACTCCCTCTCCTGACTTCTCTCCATTAGGACCTGGACCATCTAATCAGAACAATTTCCCGCACAGTAATTTCCCCGTCATTCTCTCTGCTCCATATTTCCTCGTCAGAACACACTCAACGCTGATCATTTCCCCTGTTACACTGCCCTGCAAAACCAAAAGGCAGTATCTGCTTACCTGTAAGGTAAGCAGATACTGCCTTTTGGCTTTGCACGGTAGTGTAGTTATCTACAGTTTTGTTTGGAGCGGAACAAATGAGCTCATTTGGCTTTGTGTTCTCGTCTGGTTAAAATTTGATGCTATCGTTTTGTCTAGTTTTTCAGGAAATGTATTATCGATTTGATTTCGTTTCCGCCTCGGCAGTTCTCTGTTTGAAAACAGAATAGAAACATCTCTCCGTTAATGCATCATATTATTGACACAATCCTGTTCTAATCTTCTACGTGGCATGACTAGACAATCAAATCATGTTTAGCTCAAGAAGCCAAAGTCGATTTGAAACGAGACAGTGATGTTGTTATTACTTTTTGTTTTCAGTAATCTGCAAATGATTCTTAGGAATTGAGACGTATTATTTCAGATTGTTTGCAAGCTCTTGGTAAAATTAAAATTGTCAAGGGAAATCACTATCTGTGTCTGTTAATTTGACCAAGGATTCTGCGCAACTGTTTGACGCCGCTATGAAACCGAGATATATGCCGGGTTCTGACTTATATTGTGGTATTTCAAAATAGAAGAGGTTAAAGGAATTATAAGATTGAATGAAACACACCAGAAAATGCATACGGCAAATTAGATTAGGCATGTGTGATTGGTCGGTGATATGCCTAAGAAAATAATAAGCTGCCTAAGATAATGAGCAAACACAAACCATTTGCATACCATGTGTACAACGTTAGTCCAACATTGTACACATGTTATACAAATGTTTTGCGTTTACTGGGGTAAGCTGCTATATGAGAATATCGTCCCTGGTGCCGACATGTTTTAGATGGATCTATAGCCGCTGTGACATTTGGTGAAGTGACTAGAAGATGACAAGCTTATTACCAGAGCTATGAAATATTCAAGATGGCCTTCTCGTGTCGATTGCTCAGAAGATGTCGTGTCAGTTTTGTCAGCTGAGTGACAACATGTTCTGGGAACTTGTCCAATCAAGACGCCAGCCCGTTAACTATAGCGTCCTTACACACGTCCCGAGGCCATATATAGCCATCAAAGAGATGTCTAAGTTTTGAATAAATGAATGAATGAATGACTTAATTATTGAATGAATGAATGAATGAATGAATGAATGAATGAATGAATGAATGAATGAATGAATGAATGAATCAATCAATCAATCAATCAATCAATCAATCAATCAATCAATCAATCAATCAATCAATCAATCAATCAATCAATCAATCAATCAATCAATCAATCAATCAATCAATCAATCAATCAATCAACCAATCAATCAATCAATCAATCAATCAATCAATTAATCAATCAATCAATCAATCAATCAATCAATCAATTAATCAATCAATCAATCAATCAATCCCTCAATCGATCAATCGATCAATCAATCAATCAATCAATCAATCAATCAATCAATCAATCAATCAATCAATCAATCAATCAATCAATCAATCAATCAATCAATCAATCAATCAATCAATCAATCAATCAATCAATCAATCAATCAATCAATCAATCAATCAATCAATCAATCAATCAATCAAACAATCAATAAACGCACGCACAAACGAGTGAGCAACGTCTAGGAGGATAATGATAGTGCATGGGCAGATGCAGGGCAATGTCTGCTTTCCACTGTCTAGGAAGATAATGATGTTGGACTGATGTAGAGCAATGCCTGTTTTCCTATGTCTAAGGATGAGAATAATATAGGCAGATGCAGCGCAGCGTAATGCCTGTTTTCCTATGTCTAGGATTATAGTGATATAGGCAAGTGCAGCGCAATGCTTGTTTTCCTTTGTATATATAATTATATAGACAGATGCAGCGCAATTTTTGTTTTTCTTTTTTTCAGAAGGATAATGCTATAGACAGATGCAGCGCAATGATTGTTTTCCTGTGTCTAGAGGAATAATGCCATAGACATATGCAGCGCAATGCTTGTTTTCCTATGTCTAGAAAAATAATGCTATAGACAGATGCAGCGCAATGCTTGTTTTCCTATGTCTAGAAGAATAATGATATAGACAGATGCAGCGCAATGCTAGTTTTCCTATGTCCAGAAGAATAATGCTATAGACATATGCAGCGCAATGCTTGTTTTCCTATGTCTAGAAGAATAATGATATAGACAGATGCAGCGCAATGCTTGTTTTCCTATGTCTAGAAGAATAATGATATAGACAGATGCAGCGCAATGCTAGTTTTCCTATGTCTAGAAGAATAATGCTATAGACAGATGCAGCGCAATGCTTGTTTCCCTATGTCTAGAAAGATAATGATGTGGGGAGCCTCTGTGACCGAGAGGTAGCGTGCTCGGCCTCAGAACGCCAGGGCTCGAATTTCGAATCCTGTGTCTGAAGGACAGTGTCATCTCAATCATCTCACCATCCTCAGGAGGTTCTCCTGGCCCAGTTTAGCCCGATTCATTTCATTTCATAGAAGGATAATGATATAGACTGATGCAGCGCAATGCCTGTTTTGCTATTAGTCCCAGAGCTAGCTAGGGGGGGGGGGGTTGTGTTGAAAGGTCAATACGATCCAAGAGTTCCACCTTTTTTCTCAGGAATCCGAATCTGCGCGTCTTGCTGAAATCATCCTGTCCAAAAGTACCGTAAAAACCCTTTAAACACTGGTACCGTCAAAATCGCAAACCACAATTTGAATATTGCGTATGAAGTGATTGCTGGCTAAAACTATGGTATTTTTTTCTAATTTTTAAATTATTTATTATCACTCACATATGACACAGGCTTTCACATGGATGTAAAATATTTTGTGTCTGATCAATGATAAATGCACAATATATAGTCCCAGAGCTAGGGGGGTTTTATTTGTGTTGAAAGGTCCATACGATCCAAGAGTTCCACCTATAGTGAAATTTTCTCAGGAATCCGAATCTGCGCGTCTTACAAAAATCATCCTGTCCAAAAGTACTGTAAAAACCCTTTAAACACTAGTACCGTCAAAATCGCAAACCGCAATTTGAAATATTGAGTATGAAGTGATTGTTTGCTAAAATTGTGGTAATTTTCTATTCAAATATTTTTTTAATTATTTATTATCCTCACATATGACACAGGCTTTCACATGGATGTAAAATATTTTGTGTCTAATCAATGACAAATACACAATATAGCTTTAAGTTGGTATTTTAACACGTAATTTTACTCATTTTTTATACTTTTTCACTAAATAAACAAAATACTTTTCTCTCAGCCGATTTTTGTATAGTATAAATGTCTAGTTTTGCTTCAAACATGTTCTGGAACTATTGTTGACTTAAAATTAACCCATTTGGAATAAAAATAATGAGTTATGTGAACATATTACTCGCTTTTTTCGTTAGACGTAAAATTAGCTCGCTTTTCTTCAGGCTCGGGAAAATTGACCATATCTCACATTTTTGCCCACTGAGTAGTCAAATTTTGAGCTATATCAATATGTTTGATATCAATAGAAAGCTACTGGCACATGCCTTCACATGGATGTAAAATATGTTGTGTCTGATTATTGACAAATGCACAAGAAAGCTTTAAGTTGGTATTTTAACCCTTATTTGACCTTTTTTCATACTTTTTCAGTAAATAGTTCTCAGCTTTCGTGTATAATAAATATTTAGTTTTGATTCAAACATGTTCTAGAACTATTGTTGACTTGAAATAAACCCATTTGGAATAAAAATAGTGAGTTATGTTAACATATTATATACTTTTTTGGTTAGACGTAAAATTTGCGCGCTTTTCTTCGGGCTCAGAAAAATTGTATGTATCTCACAGTTTTGCCCAATGAGTAGTCAAATTTTGGGCTATATCAATATATTTGATATCAATAGAAATCTACTGGCACAGGCCACGGATGTATAATATTTTGTGTCTAATCTTTGACAAATGTACAAGAGAGCTTGAAGTTGGTACTTTAACCCTTAATTTTACCTATTTTTCAAACTTTTTCAGTACATAGTCAATATACTTTGCTCTCAACTGATTTTTGTGTATAATAAATATTTAGTTTTGATTCAAACATGTTCTAGAATTATTGTTGACTTAAAATAAACCTATTTGGAATATAAAAAATAATGAGCTATTCGAACATATTACACACTTTTTGGGTTGGATGTAAAATTTGGGCACTTTTCTTCCAGCCCGGGAAAATTGACAGTGCTTCACATTCTTGTCCAATGAGTACCCGGTACCCAAAATAAAAAAATGTACCAAAATCTTTGATATCAGTTAAAAGTAACTATCAAGGGCTTTAACGTGGATACAAAGTATTTTATTTCTGTTAAATACGAAATGTACAACAATTAAGCGCTAACTTTGTATTTTATCCCTCCATTTGAACAATTTCCAACGTTTTTTTAGTGAATACCAGCAAGCCTACTCGCTCATGTTAACTTTATATGGTATAAATGTTTGTTATTACTTCAACATTCTCTGGAGCCATTTTTCAAAAAACTGACTGAAGAAGTGATCACAGCCATTTTTAAAGTTATCTCAGCCACTACAAAAGTTATCTTAGCCACTGAAGAAGTGATCATCACAAACTTAAACGTCATCTCAGCCACTACAAATGTGATCTTGGCCACTGAAGAAGTTAGCACAGCGACTTTGAAAGTTATCTCAGTCACTACAAAAGTGATCTTGGCCACTGAAGAAGTGATTACAACCACTTTAAAAGTTACCACTACAAAAGTTATCTTAGCCACTGAAGAAGTGATCATCACAAATTTAAACGTCATCTCAGCCACTACAAATGTGATCTTGGCTACTGAAGAAGTTAGCACAGCGACTTTGAAAGTTATCTCAGCCCCTACAAAAGTGATCTTGGTCACTGATGAAATGATCATAGCAACTTAAAAAGTCATCTCGCCAATGCAACAGTTATCTTGGCGGATGAAGAAGTGATCACAGCCACTTTAGAAGTTATCTCAGCCACTACAAAGGTGATCTTGGCCACTAACAAACTGGTGTCAGCCAATTTACAGGTTATCTAAGCCACTACAAAGTCATCTGGGCCACTGAAGAAGTGATCGCAGCCACTTTTAAAAATATCTAAGCGACTACAAAAGTGATCTTGACCTGTGAAGAAGTGGTTACAATAACTTTGAGAGTTATCTCTGCCACTATAATAATGATCTTGGCCACTGACGAAGTGCTCACAGCGACTTTAAAAGTGATCTCAGCCACTACAACAGTGATCTTGGCCACTGAAGAAGTGATCTCAGTCACTGTTAAAGTTATCTCAGCCACTACAAAAGTGATCTTGACCACTAACAATCTTATGTCAGCCCGTAAAAGTGATCTTGGCCACAAAAAAATGATCCTGTCCACCGTAGAAGTGATCACATTCACTTTAAAAGTCATCTCAGCCGATACGAAAGTGATATTGGCCACTAATAATCTTATGTCAGTCCATAAAAAAATGATCTAGGTCACTACAAAAGTGATCTTGACAACTTAAGAAGCCATCACAGCCACTTTAAAAATCATCCCATCCACCACAAAGCTGATCTTGGTCACAAACAAACTGATCTTGTCCACTAAAGAAGTGATCACAACAACTTTGTAGTGGTTAAGATAACTTTGTCAGTGGCTGACAACAGTTTGTTACTGACCAAGAATACCTTTGCAACGGCTGAGATAAACTTTAAAGTGGCTGTGATCACTTTTTCAGTAGCCAAGATCACTTTTGTAGTGGCTGTGATAACTTTTAAAGTCGCTGTGATCACTTCTTCAGTGACTAAGCTCATTTTTTTGTGGCCAAGATCACTTTTACGGGATGACATAAGATTGTTAGTGGTCAAGATCACTTTTGTAGTGGCTGAGATAACTTTTACTGTGACTGAGATCACTTCTTCAGTGTCCAAGATCACTTTTGTAGTGGCTGAGATCACTTTTAAAGTCGTTATGAGCACTTCGTCAGTGGCCAAAATCATTTTTATAGTGGCAGAGATAACTTTCAAAGTTATTGTAACCACTTCTTCAGTGGCTAAGATCACTTTTGTACTCGTTTAGCTATTTTTAAAAGTGGCTGTTATCACTTCTTCAGTGGCCCAGATCACTTTGTAGTGGCTTAGATAACCTTTAAATTGGCTGACACCAGTTTGTAAGTGGCCAAGATCACCTTTGTAGTGGCTGAGATAACTTCTAACGTGGCTGTGATCACATCTTCACTCGCCAAGATAACTTTTGAATTGACGAGATAACTTTTTAAGTTGCTGTGATCACTTCATCAGTGGCCAAGATCACATTTGTAGTGGATGAAAAAAACTGTTAAAATCGCTGTATTTACTTCTTCAGTGGCCAAGATAGCTTTTGTAGTGGTTGAGGTAACTTTTAAGGTGGTTGTTATCACTTCTGCAGTGGCCAAGATCACTTTGTAGTGGCCGAGATAACGTTTAAAGTTGCTATGATCACTTCTTTAGTGACTAAAATAACTTTTGTAGTGGCTGAGATAACTTTAAAAATGACTGTGATCACTTCTTCAGTCGTCAAGATAACTTTTGAAAAATGGCTCCAGAGAATGTAAAAGTAATAAAAAACATTTATACCATATAAAGTTAACATGAGCGAGAAGTCTTGCTGGTATTGACCAAGAAAACGTTGGAAATTGTTCAAATGGAGGGATAAAATACAAAGTTAGCGCTTAATTGTTGTACATTTCGTATTTAACATAAATAAAATATTATGTATCCACGTTAAAGCCCTTGATAGTTACATTAAACTGATATTAAAGATTTTTGTACATTTTTTAAAATTTGGGTAACCAGTATCATTGGGCAAAAATGTGAAACACTGTCAATTTCCCCCGGGGAGGGGGGGGGGAGAAGAAAAATGCCAAAATTTTACATTCAACCCAAAAAAGTGTGTAATATGTTCAAATAGCTCATCATTTTTTATTCCAAATGGGTTTATTTTAAGTCAACAATAATTCTAGAACATGTTTGTATCAAAACTTAATATTTATTATACACAAAAACCAGTTGAGAGAAAAGTATTTTGACTATGTACCGAAAAAGTATAAAAAATAGGTAAAATTAAGTGTTAAATTACCAACTTCAAGCTCTCTTGTGCATTTGTCAAAGACTAGACACTGTGCCAGTAGCTTTCTATTGATATCAAATATATTGATATAGCTAAAAATTTGACTACTCATTGGGCAAAACTGTGAGATACATACAATTTTCCTGAGCCCATAGAAAAGCGCGCAAATTTTACGTGTTTTAAAACAAAAAAGCATGTAATATGTTTGAATAACTCACTATTTTTATTCCAAATGGGTTCATTTTAAGTCAACATTAGTTCTAGGACATGTTTGAATCAAAACTAAATATTTATTATACACAAAAATTAGTTGAGAAAAAAGTATTTTGACTATTTACTGAAAAAGTATGAAAAAAGGTCAAATTAAGGGTTAAAATACCAACTTAAAGCTTTCTTGTGCATTTGTCAATGACCAGACACAAAATATTTTACACCCATGTGACGGCCTGTGCCAGTAGCTTTCTATTGATATCAAATATATTGATATAGCTTAAAATTTGACCACTCAGTGGCAAAAATGTGAGATATGGTCAATTTTCCCGAGCCTGAAGAAAAGCGAGCTAATTTTACTTCCAACGAAAAAAGCGAGTAATATGTTCACATAACTCATTATTTTTATTCCAAATGGGTTAATTTTAAGTCAACAATAGTTATAGAACATGTTTGAATCAAAACTAAACATTTATACTCTACAAAAATCGGCTGAGAGAAAAGTATTTTGTCTATTTAGTGAAAAAGTGGGAAAAATGAGTAAAATTACGTGGTAAAATACCAAATTAAAGCTATATTGTGTATTTGTTATTGATCAGACACAAAATATTTTACATCCATGTGAAAGCCTGTGTCATATGTGAGGATAATAAATAATAAATTTTTTTATTTAAATAGAAAATTACCACAATTTTAGCAAACAAACACTTCATACGCAATATTTCAAATTGCGGTTTGTGATTTTGACGGTACTAGTGTTTAAAGGGTTTTTACGGTTCTTTTGGACAGGATGATTTTTGTAAGACGCGCAGATTCGGATTCCTGAGAAAATTTCACTATAGGTGGAACTCTTGGATCGTATGGACCTTTCAACACAAATAAAACCCCCTAGCTCTGGGACTAATAGCTTTAAGTTGGTATTTTAACACGTATTTTTACCCATTTTTCCTACTTTTTGAGTAAATAGCCGAATTATTTTTCTCTCAGCCGATTTTTGTATAGTATAAATGTTTAGTTTTGATTCAAACATGTTTTAGAACTATTGTTGACTTAAAATTAACCCATTTGGAATAAAAATAATGAGTTCTGTGAACATATTACATGTTTTTTTGGCTAGGCGTAAAATGTGCGCGCTTTTCTTTGAGCTCAGGATAATTGTATGTATCTCACAGTTTTGCCTAATGAGTAGTCAAATTTTGAGCTATGTCCTAGATATTTGAAAAATGTCCTACGATTTTGCTCGGGCGCAATCTGTGGCTGAAACCTTCAGTTTCACATTCTGTTTCAGCCACGTTGGGAATAGTCACATGCATGCTTTTTCGTCTATCCCCGCATTGAAAGAGTAAAACATATTTATAATGGCCGTGGATCCATAACATAGGTATTCAAATGAAACGGAAAAAACCTTTGTTCTCCATAGTTTATATAAAAAATATTTCAGCGTTGTGAGTGTTAAAGGGTTAACCCTTTAACCGCCGGTGTCGCATATATTGGGTTTTTCACTCAATTATTACCACATTCAGTACCGCGTTTTAAGCATGTTTAAGCCGTTATGTGACATCAATCAGCACGATTTGAAAAGAGTTGACCTCCATTTTGCCAAATCTGAATAATTTTCACTCACTTGAAGTTGTGGATCGCGTCAGCGAGACACAACTTCAAGTGGGTGAAAATTCAAATTGAATAATTTGGCGGTTAAAGGGTTAAGTGTATCTTATCTACCAGCTACAAAAACAAAAAACACGCATTCTGCCGTATTATCGGAGCGTATAGTGTTTCTTCCTCACCCATTCTTAAATATTCTATTTGAATATTGAATATTGTGGGGAGCCTAACTGACCCAGAATAATTATTGTGTGCTCGGCCTCAGACCACCAGGATTCAAGTTTTGAATTCTGTGTCATTTGAATCATCTCACGTCGGGATGCTATCCTGGGCCCGTATTCTCGTACAAGTTACGCTATATCGTGGGCTTCTGATTGGTCGAGATGGCCATCTCGACCAATCAGAAGGCTACGATATATCGGAACTTGTACGAGAATACGGGGCCTGGTCTATAGTGTATCCTGTATATATGCACACAAGTAGCCCAAAAGCGCATTCGTTCAAATATTAATAATAATTAATTAATTAATTAATTAATTTATTTATTTATTCATTCATTCATTCATTTTGTGCATCTAATTGATCAATGTTCTGATTTCGACCACTGCTATTTACAGAAAATAAACTCGCACATTCTCAGTTGATAAATCGATCCGGATATTATGTCAATATTGAATGAGCTGTGACAACTAATTTGTCATTGCTGACATTATAGGGTTGACATATGAAGGGGTAACTTGTACAGCATCTCAATTTTCAGCTGGCAGCTGCTTTGCTGTATCGTACACTGTCCATGATTTGTAGAGTTTATTCAATATATTATAGGCCCTTTATATATATTTATTTTAATTAATGAGGCTACATTTTTTCATCAACCTTCGGTTAGCAGGTTAGTAGAATAACAACGTTTTGTATGCTTTTTAATTATTAATTTTGTGAAAAATAAAGAAAATACCGCTTTGTTTCAGCCTTACCCTATATAAACTGCATGTAGATCCTTTATGTACGAGAGTTAATAAAGTACCGATTTCGGAATTAACCCTTTAACCGTCGGTGCCGCATATATTCGGGTTTTTATTTTTTATCAGCACATTAAGTACCACATTTTAAATATGTTAAAGATAAAATGTGACTTCAACTAGCAAGATTTGAGGAAGAGTTGACCTCCATTTTTTCAAATTCAAATAATTTTTACTCACTTGACGTTGCGGATCGCGTCAGCGAGACACAACTTCAAGTGGGTGAAAATTCAAATTGAATAATTTGGCGGCTAAAGGGTTAGCCCTTAGGACACTGATGTCGACTACAGTAGACATTCTGTGTTTTATTAGCACCTGTATAATCAGTTGGTAAAAGTAAAATATGCTTCAAATCTTGGAACACTGATAGATATTGGGACTTGAATTTCGCAAATCACACACATTATCAGTCACTTGAAGTTGTGGATCGCGGTAGCGAGACACAAGTTCAAGTGACCGAAAATTTTAAATTAAAACCTCAGTGATCTAAGGGTTAAGGCTTCAAGTGAACGTAATTATGTTTTCTTCCTCGCCAACTCGTAAAGATTTGATATTGTTGGGAGCCTCTATAACTGAGAGCTGGCGTGCTTAAACTGAAGCCGCTGGGGTTCGACATTAGCATTTCGTTTTATGTTTCTTAAGGACAGTTTTATCTGATTCTGAATTCCGAATTCAGTCTGTATGTGCAGAAAAGTGGAGTAAATATTCATTCATTCATTCACTCATTCATTTATTATATTCATACATTTATTTATCCCAAAATGTATTTTTTCTCCAGTTACTACCACTAGGTATTAATAATTGGTAACGTGTGTAAACGTGAATTACAACAGTGACAGTAGTGGATGTATCGCAAAAAACGCCATGGATCAATGACATGCTAAGTAAGCACTTTCTTCCTGAGCTGTAAGACACTTCAGCATCATAGGTTGACGTGTGAGGGTCTTAAGCGGGAGTCTAATGTTTGCAGTGGGCGTGAGTTCACGTGCCAGAGGTGAAATGTGGCCCTCATCGTAAACAATACCAATCACTGACAAGGCTTAAACTGGTTCGTATTGGTTTGACAGGCACATCGCCAACTTGGACAACGCTGTTCTGATGTTGGTGCAGCGTCAACGATGCTGGGCCAACATAGAAACACAGTTGGCTGAGTGGGTTTTTGTTTGCTGGGCACTTAGGTATCCAGATTAGCCGTGTAGACATTATGGATTAGGAATCACAAGTCTAATGGCAGAATAAACACGTACGTTACGCAATTGATTATTCATCATTCATTGATTCTTTGTAGTTTGATTGATTGATTCTTTATAGTTTGATTGATTGATTGATTGATTGATTGATTGATTGATTGATTGATTGATTGATTGATTGATTGATTGATTGATTGATTGATTGATTGATTGATTGATTGATTGATTGATTGATTGATTGATTGATTGATTGATTGATTGATTGATTGATTGATTGATTGATTGATTGATTGATTGATTGATTGATTGATTGATTGATTGATTGATTGATTGATTGATTGATTGATTGATTGATTGATTGATTGATTGATTGATTGATTGATTGATTGATTGATTGATTGATTGATTGATTGATTGCAATGAAATTATTTTGATTTATTCATTCATTCATTCATTCATTCATTCATTCAGTCAGTCATCCATTCATGTATTTACTGACACTACTAATCATTAATAATTCAACAAGCTCACCTCAGCATTGAGCTATAAGCAAAAACAACATTATATTTTTACCTCTCTATCTATCATTTCTATTTTGTCTTGCGATCGCTGACACGATAAGAATAGCATATAATAGCACAAAATCAACACAAAACACCTTCGCTCTGATCATTTTATTGCAATTTCCCATTCTTTTTTTCCCGAAATCGTTGTCACGTGGAGAATAATACGGACGATAATGGACATAAAGTGGTGACATAAGGTAATGTCGTAGTTTATGCACTGACTGAGTCTATTGCGGATTTTTAGATGAATCTGATAATTATGATGCGCTACCTCTTTGCCACGGAAACTAGGCCTATCCACTATATCGAGTCTTCAAGAACGAGCCATGCACTAGAAGGACATATCCCTTTTCTTTGAAACCTGAATACCAGAGTGGGCAAACCTTGACGGTAGTGTTAACCTTTACAATGCTGAGCTTCGTTTTTAATCCGTTTTTGTATCCGTTTCAATCGTAGTTATTGGGACTGAAATGTGTGGTTAAACATCAAGATTTGCAAATGTTTGCTTTCTAATTAAACAAATATCAGTAATTTTCACCTACTTGTAGGTGAAAATTACAAGTGGGTGAAAATTTAAATTGTATTCATTATATTTATTTAGCGCTTTAACACTTTTACACTTTAACACTTTAACCATCACCGTGCACCAGGTAACCAGGTCAGTAAGCTACGACAAAAAAAACAATGGCTGAGAACTGTTTTTACAATGAATCCAATAATGAGGTGAAATGGTCCTTTTACGGACACGCATTGTAGCAATTGATGTCTTTTAAATTGTAATATTTATTACGGCTCTAAGTACCTCCTTCTATTTTATATTACAGCAGCGTCGTTATTTTTAATACGACAAATTTTATACGACAAAAAACAATGGCTGGGAACTGTTCTTGGAATGAATCTAATGATTAGGTGAAATATCCCTTTTACGGACACGCATTGCAGAAATTGATGTCCTTTTAATTGTAATATTTATTACGGTTCTAAGTACCTCCTTCTATTTTATATTACACAAGCGTCGTTATTTTTAATACGACAAATTTTATACGACAAAAAACAATGGCTGAGAACTGTTCTTGCAATGAATCTAATGATTTGGTGAAATGCTCCTTTTACGGACACGCGTTGTAGAAATTGATGTCCTTTTAATTGTAATATTTATTACGGCTCTAGGTACCTCCTTCTATTTTATATTACACTCTTTTTAAAGAGTTTTATTCACGTTCAAAATAAACGCCGATTCTTGCTCACAGATGTGTGCATGTTGGGCATTAACCCTTTAGCCGCCAGATAACCCGATTTAACCTTCACCAACTTGAAGGTGTGTCTCGCTGACGTGATCCACAGCTTCAAGTGGATGAAAATTATTCAGATTTGTGGAATATGCGGTCAATTATGTTCATTTCACGCTGATCGGTGTCAAATTTTACAATCAGAGGGTGTTTTTAAAAGTGTATATAAAATGTCCCTGAAGACGACTTGGGATTGGCGATTAAAAGGTTACGAACCAATCAATATTCCTTCCCAACAAATACGAGGAATTCACCCAATGTTGTTTCAATGTTTCTTCGACGCTGGTCCAACATTGAAACAGCATTGGGTGAATGTCCCGTGCTTGCTGGGATGTATTGTCTGGTGGTCTGGCTTCCATGTTTTTCTCTTTCCGCTACAGTTTAGGAAAACCAGGCTTCGGATCGATGAAAGTTAATTAGATTAGTGAGCTGACCGGCCAGGTATTGGTCTTACTAATAATCGGATTAGAGTCGGCGTCCTGGTTCACACAGACTTAAACAACAGTTTGTATAATATATCAAGGAAGCTGGTTATTTTCTTCTTTATATAACTAATGCTCTTTTGTCTGAGCTGTACTGCATTATAAGCTGAGATGTGACGTGTACATACTAGTATTAAGACCACACTTCTAAAATAGGGTTTCCTGAACGTTCTTTCAACTTCTTAGCATGTTTTTATTGTGTACATGTCGTGCTGTTTCTCAGTATAGAATGAATAGGACTTTCTATGTCTCAGACTAAGCACGTTACCTCTCGGTCACAGATGCGCCTCATAATACTGAATTCTTTACGAGGAGAAGAAACATTTGTTTATTTGAAACCTGAATACCAGAGCGGGGAACGAACCCGCAAGCCCCTATTTTCAAGGCTGGCAGCATTAACCATTGCACTAGCCCCCCGACCCTTTTCAGTATAGAATGCGAGGACCAAGTATGGTATTCTGCTCCCGACCAGATTGGCTCAGCCTGTCACATGACGAGATCAACCAATCACCACCGTCATTTATTTGTTATTTAAATTAGGGAGTGAAATACCATACTTTGAATGCGATTGTACTATGATTTATTATGGACGATAAGAAAAAACAAGTTTACCATGTGAACTTTTATTATATTGTAATGTGTCTATCAATAATGTAAGACGATACTTATTCAAAAATCGAATTATATTTTAACATATCACATTATTTCTACCATAAACTACACAGTTCCAACTTGTTCAAATCTAGTATGCACAGTAGCCCCATACGAGATAGAGTGCTTTAAAATCATTGTACCTAATCAAAACCGTGGGGGCCGTAATCTGGTAATTAGAAATACAGTATCTCACTGAGTAATTACCGACGCCAGAAATAGCTAACCAGCCCATCGTTTCAGCTCGACATAGACATAATTAGTTTCTTCTTTTGTCTATCTACCAGTCTGGTATATCAAGGAAGACCGTGATCCAAAACTTCTCGGAAAAGCGTGATTTTATTTCAGACTAACATCGTCGGTATGCCCACCCGTTCGTTAAGCATAGTCAGATATCGTAAAATATTAAAGTTCTACTTTCTTGATGCACCATTACAAAATTAACTATATGTCCCTATCCGTTAAGCATAGGGACATATAGTCAAATACTGTAAAATATTAAAGTTCTACTTTCAAAATGTTGGTCAAATCTGTATTTCAAGGCACGTCATAAAGACATGACGGTTTTCCGCGATTTCCTGCCAGTGTAAAAAGCCTGGTCGTGATGAATGTCGCGTTTTTCGATGACTTTTGGGTCATGGTCTTCTGTGATGTACCACACCGTCTACAAAGGCTCAATCAACACAGATTCATGTGGATATCACACAATGATATAAAAAAAGGACCGACATTTACACAAAAGATTGATGGACGCCTTTATGCACAATTGAGCCAATCCCCTGAAATAATAATAAAAATGAAATATTTTAGGTGTGCCAAGTGATAGACATTATTCATAGCCTTTATTTTAAAATTAACTGGAAGTCCCGAGATAGATCTAACACTCCATCTGGTGGATCGGGAAAAAACCCAGCACATGTACAATTTTACAATTTATTCATGCACAACTGAACTATTTAACCCTCACCATAATTTCTTTCGTCAGCTTCGCAATCCCCGTGATTTCATCTAAGCTATTAAAACAATTTCTACAAATTTGTATAATTTGCAATAAATGTGGCTTGGTTTATGCCTTTATTTCTCTCATCAGTACTCGTGATTTCATCTAACATCATTCTATTTAAAAGCTCCAGAACTAGATAATAGTTCTACAGACAGTGTAGAGAGTATGTAATGTGCTTATTGTTGTCTTTCTATACTATTTCCCAATTTACATTAAACGTGCGTTGCTCCAGATGTGCAAAAAGCCTATTCGAGGCAGCGAGACTCGAAACCGGAGGTACTCAAAGGTGGGAATATGTTATGAATAAAGAATGTGAATGACGATATTTTCTTCATTCGCTTTTTTGAATTTACAGTGGACCGTGAACTTCAACTACATTTATCTCAAAACGATTTTTTGTCGGTTGGTCCAGTTGTGCATAGAGGCGTCCATTTTCCTTTTAACTCTTACAGTGCGGGGATCGACGTTACAGAATCTGACGTCTGTAGACGTCAGATTCTTATGTGTAAAGTTGATCCCCGCACTGTGAGAGTAAAAACATTTATTATGGCCGTAGACCCATAACATAGATATTCAAATGAATCGGAAAGAGCTAACTAGGACACTTATGGCGATTTCAAATCACACTTCATAAAGAAACGCATTGAGTACTGGTTCTTATATTACATATATGCCTTTATATCCTCAGTGGGGTTATATATTATCCACACATCGCAACAGAATAACTAGGTTAACACGTTATACTTATTGACACTCACTCACTCACTCACTCACTCACTCACTCACTCACTCACTCACTCACTCACTCACTCACTCACTCACTCACTCACTCACTCACTCACTCACTCACTCACTCACTCACTCACTCACTCACTCACTCACTCACTCACTCACTCACTCACTCACTCACTCACTCACTCACTCACTCACTCACTCACTCACTCACTCACTCACTCACTCACTCACTCACTCACTCACTCACTCACTCACTCACTCACTCACTCACTCACTCACTCACTCACTCACTCACTCACTCACTCACTCACTCACTCACTCACTCACTCACTCACTCACTCACTCACTCACTCACTCACTCACTCACTCACTCACTCACTCACTCACTCACTCACTCACTCACTCACTCACTCACTCATTCATTCACTCACTCACGCACTCACTCACTCACTCACTCACTCACTCACTCACTCACTCACTCACTCACTCACTCTCTCAAAAAACTATTGAACACTGCTTCACTTGTGTATGTTGTGGACAAGCCAATGTGGTAAATTCGATTTCTCGGAGTGAGATATGGCCAGCAGCGCAGTTCTTCCATTCACATGCATCGCGCTCAGTTGAATGTACAAACTGCAACTAGATTGGTGACAATAGAGATTTATTGTATTGTACCATTATGGAACCACCGCTAGGTGGTGTCCCATATATGATTCCATATCTATTTGGGGAATTTACTCGTTTTTAGCCTCTGATTTCGAGATATTGCTGTTTTTTAATCCAGCTAATTTGCTAATGTTATTTCAATAAAAAAAATTCAAACTTTAACCCCGCGGTACTCGCGCCCTATTGGTTGGATCGCTTAAAAAAGTCACAGCATACTGTCCGTGTACCCTAAGAATTTTTAGGGCAAATTTCGCGGAGAAAGAGCTTTACGATTTTTTATACAAAATTTAAAGTTACAAAACAATAGTTTGGACAAAGTATATTCGTCTAAACTAATCATGCTAATACTAACCTGATAACGATTAACCGGTTAAATACTGTCGACAAACGTAGGAAATAATGTTGCCCAGACACACGTCGATTTCGCTATATTACATCAGACTCATATAACGAGATTACGAACACTCAAGAAGCTCGCGTGTTTAGTTTGATAAGCTGTTCACGAATGCTGCATTACTGTTTTTCATTTTTCTCGCATATTAAGCTGGCAATTGCGTCAACATTTCCAGCTTAAAATGCGAGAAAAATACTTCCACGTCGAAATTAAATGATACTTCGTGTTGCTACATTGACGTCTCACGTTGATGCATTTCCCTCCACCCTATGCCTAATCTTCAAATCGTTATTTGTTCTTAACACCCGTTTCTGTACATCCCCCGTAACGTATGCATCATTCCAGAAATATCACACACCATACTCTAGGGTGGCCCGCATAGAAGCGGATTTTAACAAAGCCTTTTGTGGGTCTCCTTTGTATCCATTATTAAATATATATATATATATATATATATATATATATATATATATATATATATATATATATAACTTACAACGTGCACTTTATTTGACTTAAACGTGGGTTTAATTACAATGAAGTAGTTTTTGCAGAGGAAAAATGGTTTAAAAATTGTTTAAAGTGGCATATGAATCATTCGATGAAAAATCCTGTGGTGGGCGATAAAACACCTTAGTGTTACATTCATGGAAGCCCCTCTGCTACGTGGTATGAATGAAAACCTGTCAATATGAATGTCATGTGTTTGGCAAACTAATTAAATCTCACACCCACGCCAATCACTGAAATATCATGAGCATAAACATTCCAACGTAAAATTTTAAATTAGATTATATTTATCTCGATATAAGGGATGTTATTTATAGTGGACCACCGCGTAGCATGATTTAACCCTTTCAAGCCTGAATTTATCATTGCCATCTTCACCCACTACAAGTCGCGAATTGCTGTCGCAATTCTCGACTTGTAGTGGATGAAGATGATTTAAAGTGGGTGTGAAATTAAAGAAAATGGTCATGTATTGGTAAACCTGTTTCATGAAAATTTTCATTCTAAAATCCTTAGTTGTAGGAAAATTAAGTCTGTTTTAAGAGATGTAAAATGATGATTTAATGCATCGTGAGGGTCTAAAGGGTTAAAATAACATACTGTACGTGTTGTTGTGGGAGGATGATAGTGCATTCAGTACTTAAACTTACCCGTCTTGACAACATCTAGAGTGTCTATATAGGTACTTTCAACCAAGGATACCTTGTTTCAACGTACAAGCTAGGATAACAGTTTTACACATACACAACGTTAGTTCCTTTTGCGAATTTTAGGTATGGATTTTAGCCCACTTTTTTTTAGCACAATTCTGTTTTGTGTAAAAAAATCACTAGCATAAACCTTTTTTTTATTGACCTGGTTGATAACAAGATTGGTACATAAGACTAAAAAACCTCCCCGATATAATACTCTTTGAATGTTGAGTTGAGACGTTGGCCCAGCATTGAAACAATGCTGGGTTGATATACCGAGTATTTCATGCAACAATCCGTCTATTTTCGTAAGCAGATAAGCCATTGTCTACAAGTCGGTCTCCGCACTGAAAGGGTTAATGATGTGATTCATGCGACATATTTACCCAAGTGAGGTTGAAGCGATATCGATGGCCGAATAGTGGAAAGAATATAGGCCTAGATCATAGTAATATTATAACCCTGTTTGAAAAAAAAAAGACAAAAATCAAGAATTTATGTCACCAACCTACCCGAATCGTTACAGTTCATCTTTCTCAGGTGATGAACGTTCAGGCGCGGCAGATACGCCTTCGCGATTTTCAAGGTACATACCGATATATCAGCGGACAGAATGATCTGAACAAGAAGCACTGGCCCGGCGTTGGATCAAAGCTGGACCAACGTCGCAGACGTTAGCCCGACTTGGAACCAAGTCCGGGCGAAATTTTCGTGATCACAGCGTCACGGTCTGTCCTCCAGCGGCACCCTTTAAGTCCCGGGTCGTGTTCACGGCGTTCACTAATCCATTCATCGTCACCACCCCACGGGTACTGTACCCCGCTCAGTACCTAATCATATCCACATAACCCCCCCCCCCCTCTCGCACACGACATCGGCTACATCTGTAATTATCCACACACGCGAAGCGCGATTGATTATTTTAAAGTTTAACGTACGTAAGACGTGGATTATTCACAGAAATGATTGATTTGTGGCCGCGGTTATATTAAGCACCGCGCCCTGCCCGTGGGGTGATATTTCATGTGCGCGCCGCTATATTTGGAATGGTGAACGGCTAATTGGTTTTGGCAGCGGCACCTCTGACTGGATAGTTTGGGGTACTTTAATCCGCTGTGATGAAAACGTAAGTTTTTGGATATATGGAGCGTTGACGTATGTTGAGGAGACATTCTTCAGGTTAGTGAACGCATAACGTGGACTCAAAGCCGAGGTATCAGATTAAGTAATAATTTATAACGAGAAAAAACATTGACATGCCAATATATACTAAGCTTTTGGTCGGTCATTATCCGCATGTTGTATGTCTATGTATGATGCCTTGTTAATCCACAGGAATATATCGACCCTCTAGCGGCCGGAGGGTCGCATGTGCCACTCATTTGAGTGACACTCTAGCTGCCAGGGGGGGTCGATATTTACTTTTAATATTTTACTTTAGTAACACAGTCGTATAAAAATAGCTCTTGTGGACCATTTCTTCGTGATATCGTAGAGTAAGTTACCACATATATTGGAAGCCTTACTCTGCTATATGATATAGATCAAACTATTTATTTTCCTTAGAATTACATTAACGAGTTTATAATCCCTTTATAATTTTTTTGACACCAATTTATTTAATTATTTATTATATTATTGAGATATGTCCGAATAAACTAGACTGACAAACTAATGTTAACACACTTTTATATTGATTTTCCAAACTGAATCTGATAAACCAAAACTTTCACAGACCCCCCCCCCCCCCACACTTGAATAATCACATAACTTACCCGTGACTATATTCATCAGATCAGATCTCACTGTATAAGTAGTACTGCGTGTGTCTCTGCATGGCATGTTCAGAGTACTACTACATCTACTATATAAGTACTACATGTGATTAACCCTCTGTGCGCTACAGCATACCATCCGTGGGCGAGGTGATAAACCTCCCAATTTAACTCCCACTCATATGAGTATTCTTACATCCATATGCACGATGAGTAAATATATTTTAAACCACATTGACCTATTATTTCAATTGTTTATTAATTGTCAGTGACTTGAGGTTGTGGATCGCTGACTCAAGTCACTAACAATTATTTAGATTTGACAAATCCGACGGCAAGTATATTTAAATCTCGTTGATCGAACCCATGCACGTACCACATTCTATATAAACCGTTAAGTAAAGACAACAATAAACTATTAAAGTCGTGATTTTCGCTTAAATCGTGCTTCAGGAGCCCGAATAAATACACGGACACGTTTACCCGATGTTGTGTTGATGCTGGGCCAGCGTCGCAGACGGTGGGACAACGGTAACCCAACATTGAATCAGCATCTTATGTATATTGGGGCAGAAATAGTCTAGTAGCTCAAAGTAATACAGTTGTTGTTATTTCCTTTTCACTAAATTATATGCGATTCACCATGATATATACGATTACAATGTCATTTTCTACATTTCTGTTTGCTAGTGTATATGCTTTGTATGTATTACTTCTAACATAATGTTTAACATACCACTTGTATTCACGTGTATGATTTTATAATAATTAATGTTTCATCATTATACTATCATATTATCAGATTATAATCTTGTTTTGTACTTTGCGGTGTAAGTTGTACGTGCTGGTCACGTATGAGTGATTTCCCCATTATAAGAAACCTTATCACAATATTTTAGCTAGTGAATCGAACTGATAATTTGCAGCGAGCCAGTCGTATGATGTTTTATAATAGCTTGCTGCTAATGTATTTGACCTGCTTGCCAAGTGTGAGTGCAAAAGGTGCAGTATTTACTCCCGATAGTGCTCTAAATGGTCGCTATGTTGAAGAATACACTGTAAACCCTATACCGCCGCGGTAGCTCAATTTTTTTAGGCAAAATTGTTGCATGAATTTTAGTGAGGTGAACTGGCACAACTGTTATCATCTTTTCAGCTCGTTAATATCGGGTTACTCTGGTTTCGCAGCGTAGTCTAGAACAGAAGTTTAATATGTCAACTCAGAGTGAGTTAGTTAATTTGAAATCATGAGAATAAATTGATTTATACCATGCTACTTTACTTAGGTCGAAGGCATTACATTAGATCATATCAAACGAAAACTAATAAATTATTTTAGAATATCACAACGAGAATTAGTTATTGTGAGCCACTTACTATTCGTCATTTTAGGTCATTGCCAAACGACGCCATCGAACAATCAAAACTAGCTCTTTAAACAAAGTATATCACTGCTCTCACCACCTAGACAATTATTTATGTTCTATAAATGTGAAAACGGTAGGTCAGAGCATACAGATTATAAAGCTTTGCTCCAGATTTATTGATGTTTTTTCGTGTTGCAATGGCCAAAACGAATTATTTTGTAGTGGGCGAAACAAACTACTTCTTATTGGCTCCGTATATTTGAATTTTAGTAGCTTGAACATGTTAAATAAAGTGGATTATATAGTCACTTATTTTTCTTTTCGCAAGGACCGTTCAAAAGTGATAGTCTGATCACATTGGTACAGCATTGGCCCAACGTAACTGGCCAGACCACAGCAGTGGACAGTGACCAGCAACTTGCAGACCTGGGCTCAAGCCGTTTGAACCAAACAAAATTGTGTGACAAAAAAATCAGAGCAGCGCAATTCGACCGGCTAGCCTGTGATGGTTCAACATACATATTTTGCGTTGCCGTCGCCAAAATTGCAATATTTGTTATGATAGCTCATTTGCTTTGTGCTGTGTCAGCATTACATGGTAACTCAAATAAATTGTGCCATAGTAGGGGGCAGGGTTTACAGTGATACTAGTACATCGGATTTATCTCTCGGTTGAACGAAAAGACAAGACTATACTTATATGTTACACCCATCTGAGCTTATCTCATCTGACGATAATGAACTGTAATTATTTTGGCAGATGATGTATTTGAGTCGCCCACTCTGCGGGGTACTCTATACATTTGTTTGAAGTAAACCTGTTAGCAGGATTCAAAGTGAACTCCTTATTTGCAAAGGTAGCTTAACCCTTAAAGCGTTAAATTACAGAATTTAAATTTTCACCCACTTCAATTACTTACATTTATAGAATTTGAATCAAAACATATACTATGCCAATCTATCAAATTCAATGCTTATTCTTCTTAAAATGTTCATGTTTGAGCGACAAATAAAGAGACTGAAAACTGCTATAGACGTGATTCGCCCATAAAGGGTTATTCTTTCCCTGAACCAACTATATATCCACAAACAGTATCCCGGAGTATCGTGTCTGCTCCACGTTATGCGACAAATCTTGATTTTTTGAATCGAACTATAGCAGCTGCACTTGCTGAGGTCGACTTAACTTATAGCGTACTGCTCTGCAAAACCAAAAGACTGTATCTGCTTACTTGTAAAGCAAGTAAGTACATGTAATTGTCAGCGCTCACGCTTGCCTGTGCAAAACTCGAATTGAATATGTTTTGAACGAGTAGGAATATGTAGGCCTATGTCGATGTCACGTTTGTGTAAATTGCCAGCTCATATATTATATAAAACATTCTCAGGGACCGCTGCAAAGAAAACAGGAGTTGAAACTATATTTTATCATTGTCGCAATGATTTTTCATTTTGTAACTTTTCCGTTTAAAGGCCGCGAAGCCTGACAAACCTTTTGTTCTGTTGATAGTCCATGAGCAGGTCTTTAAATTAAACGTCCGTCCGGCAGATGAGTTAGATTTCTGCAGAGCAAACCAATGCTCATTGAACGGTTTGGAGCACTGTATTGTACCGGTACCTTCGGGTTAAGAGTTGACGGCTGAACCGAATCAACGACCGCGGAAGACCGAAAAATAAGGTAGAGCTACAGGACACAACGGTAAGCATGGTAAGTAGTGCAGCATCATCGATTGTATAGAAAAAAGTACCGTGGAATTTTTTGACGAAAGCAAGCCACCCTATTAGGGGGCTTAAAAGAACCATAACAAACACAAAAAAACAGCATGGCACTGAAATACACAGGGATCGACACATGCTCAGGGCAATATCCGGTACACACTAAAAGTAGTGGGGTATCTAATATTGCATAACACCGGCTCAATGACGTATATTCACCCCCCCCCCTCCCCCAGCACTGATGGACTTAAGGAGTAGCCACCAAACAGGAGAGTTGACCCATTGTCGGGTTGATGGTGGTCCAGCGTCGCAGACGGTGGACCAACATCAACCCAGCAGTGGGTCGACTTCTCCTGTTTCTTGGGTAATACTTGAAGCGCTGGCGCCTGACGTTGAGACATTTCTGGTATCACTGAGCTCGGTATGTTTGGTTAGAATTTTCACATACGTAAGTCATTTGTCCCACTTGACAACGTGTCACAACCTAGCAGCCGTGATGGATTGACCCAACGTCGTCTTAATGTTGGTCCAGCGTCGCAGACGGCGGCTCATCATTAAACTATTACAACACTGTTTTAACATATGGTGTTTGCTGGAAATGTCAAGTGGGTGTAAATCAGAATATGCTAAATTTAGAAGTTGAACGCCTAAATATAGTCCGTCATGATGAGAGGGACATGGCGCAATGGTTAGAGCGTGGCGCTCTGTCGATGTCGCTGCCTGCCGTGCGGTGTCGAGTCCCGTTTAATGCAGGATTTTCAGAGAAATATCATGTTTCTCCCCTCTCAATCTTGGGACATTGCTAAGATGTTGTGTCCTTGGGCAAGACACTTCACCCTCAAATGCTTCACTTGACTCAGGTGAAAATGAGTACATGGTAGGACAGAGATTGCAATGTCTACAATAAGTTTAATGCGCCGAAACGGCTGCAGGACTGTATGCTCCCCGGGGAGTTGAGATGGCGTACGAATGAACAGTTCCAGTGACCAGGGGGTAAAATGTAAAGTCCGATGATATGTCTTCAGACTTTATATCAGACTATAAAAAACCTGCACCTTCGCCTTTACCTTTACTTTAGAATTCATCCTAATTATACTGCTAGACCCGTATATGTACGTTTTCAAGAAAATTTTGAAATAAATAAAACACCATGAAAATGTGTAACATATTTTGTGACAGATGCTCAGTTAATGAAATAATTCAATCTGAGAGATGTCGATTTTTCAAAAATACTATTTTTTTCATTTGTTTGAAGCTGGAAATTGCGTTGGCAATTCCAGCTTCAAATGAATGAAAGATACTCACAAATAATTCAGCACTACAAGGGTTAATACCTTGTTTATTCAGTTCGATCCCTGAAAGCCCCAGTTTCGAATCCAGGCTGGACATGATCGTTGTCATCGCAATTTAGACCTAATTTAGACCTACTTCGCTGTGCAAAGCCTACAGGCATTGTCTGCTTACTTTACAAGTATGCAGATACTGCTTTTTGAAGAACACTTGGTATTATTTGACTGTAGTAATATACACCGATAACATTTTAGAATTCTCTACGTTTACGATATACAGTAAAGCAAATAACGTCACCAAGAAAACTTATTGTTTTTCAAGTGCGGAATGATAAATTTATATTCATCCATGTATTCGTTATACGTGGCGGCATAATTTTAGTGACGGCACATATAAGTATAATTTATGACTGTTTGCTCAGTGAGCTCATAAATCAGTCACAGTAATCTGCTACATGGTCACGTCTCCTATCTCAGCAACCCAATGCTGGTTCAATGTTGGCCCACCGTCTGCGACGCTGGGCCAACATTGAACCCGCCTTGGGAGAACATTTCCTGCGTGCTGGGATCATATCATCATATAAGTACACATAGGTACATTGTGTTGAGACCGATGGTCTTTTTATTTATTTCCATATATATTTGATCCCATCATAATTCATTCACCTTCATTGTAGTTCATTGCAAATCTTCGTAATTCTAAAGAATTTTCATACTCTGAATTTTAATCACAAATAGATAATGGATGTTGATTGGCAATTTATTACCAGGTGATATGCAGTCATTGGACAGGTTTCTATAAATACACTGGGCCCAATGCGAACACATCAGATTGAAGGTATTTTCAATCAAAAATGTCCGTATCTATATCACCATGTAGCAAAACAGGTGGATAGTAATTAATTCTGGTAATTGCTAGAATTATAATGAGTAATTTTGATGATCACGTGTGACAATGGCTACATTATAGAGCCAACTCTCACTCGAGACGAAACGTATTATATAATAATCAAAAGAAAAATAAACGACCATCCGCTTTACTTCAAGTCGGATGAAAAAAGAGGAGTAGTCCACATTGATTCAAGAGAATTGTATTTCATTTTCTTTTTCTTTGCGTCATGTATGCGACGTTTTGTGATTTCCCTCCTTGGCATTGGTGCAGTCTCTTGTATTGTCTGCCGGAGAGAGAGTGGCTTTGTCAGACAGTGCCCACTGATCACGTACCTGACTGGCTGAGAGCTACGGTCGGCGTCGGCTGCTCAGTCATGCGTGCTTACGGATGTGACGTGATCAACTAAAAAAACAAAATGAATCACAGACCATTCACTGGTATCCCCGCATATGATGGGAGCTCGCCCAGCGTTGATTCAAAGCCGGGCCAGCGTCCGTGACGCTGGCCCGGCTTTGAATCAACGCTGGGTCATAGTTGTCATGTTAATTGGTAACCAGGCGGTGATTTTTTTAGCGTTCCAACCACCGCTCGTTCCAAGGATCAATCTCTGTGACTATCAATCGTACCGCACGAGCAGACAGATTTTTTCTATTAGATGCGTGACTCAGGAGCCCGAGCGTTCCCACTGCAGACTGTGCTCCCATGCATGCACCCCAGATTATATGTGGCTTTTGGGAAAGTTGAAGCAATGTCAAAACGTCATCTCGACCAGCAGGGTCGTGTCGTCCGCTTCATATACCATACACTGCGCTGCGTCTTATATTCTTTTCGTGTTTTACATTTCCCAATGTCGGTCTTTCTGGAGTCGAATTCGGCTAATTTTCGTTTTTTTTATCACCGTTTTGTATTCTAGTATGTTCTTTTTTTACACAGTATTAAACAATTTACGTCAAAGACACAACTTTTATTCAGACGTCCCGTTCCCACCTGTCAGCAGTTGTGGGTCACAGCGACACTACGTTTAGTCCATGTAGGGTTTGAAATAAGGCATGCATTATATATAACGTATTTTGCACAAAGAAATTGTCTGGTTTTTTTGTAAGATAATATACAGCCCTGTCGCGGCTCTGACCGATGAAATATCCTACATGCTGTAAAATGATATGTTCTTTCAAAGGCCAGACAAAATTGTGTCTGTTTTTGGAAAATTTTTGAAATTTTGATATTTATTATTCTTAATGTTTTTACCGTGTTATTTTGGTTTATGGATTCTTTCACCGCATGCTTCCGTATGTATTCAAGCGTTTTTCACACATTCTTTCTGTGACGAAATCAATGTCAACTAAAAAATGTCCAGATGTCACTGAAGCAGATAATTTTAGGTATAGAACGTCCGGTATTTTCATACTGGACATAAACATACAGTTTTCGTGACTTGAAAATTCACCAGGTTTTGCGACGCGCGGTTCGCGTATGACGCGTTTTACACGTAAGTGATATCGAAAAGTATCAGTTAACCCTTTCAGCGCGGGGATCGACTTTAGACGTCAGAATCTGACGTCTATGGACGTCAGATTCTGACGTCTAAAGTCGATCCCGGCACTGAAAAAATAAACTATTTATAATGACTGTAAACCTAAAACATATTCAAATGAAGCGGAAAGAGCTGACTAAGATATTTATGGTGATTTCAAATTGAAAAAACCCTTTTGTCTCCATGGTTTATACAGAAATATGTCAGCGCTTCAAGGCTTAATGGCTGCACGCCTCACTGTTAATGAAGTAGATTATTAAGGAATATATTAGCGGTTCAGTGATTGACCTAATTAATATGATAATTAGGCAAATTAAAAAAATGCTGGACATGGGAGAATTAGCATCCTGCAGTTTCTGGATCCTCGTGGCCTATATACTTCACTTCAACCATAAAACCTTACAAGAATCACCACTTCTCGGTTAACATACCGAGCCAATGAGGGTGGCTAGTAGACTATGTGCTGTTACTCTTTTACATACTCCGAAGCTTTGATTTATCCACCGTGTTATCTCTGTTATTATGAATGCATGGATTCCGCTGCTACGTCTGTGCTAATGTGGATTGAGGAGATTGTCTGATATATCTGTAAGACAATGAGACATATTGCCATGCCGACCTTCGGTTATTGTCTGCGTCTGGATATTGTCAGGTACCAGATAAAATGAGAACAGATCACCACCGAGTGAACGGGAAAACACAAAAGACGTTTATGTCATTGACTGTGTTTTAGTGTTATATATATGGCTGGATCCGAGACGTGGCCTAAACGTTGAGTCAACGTCAAAGGCATTATGATACAGTCAAATCTCCCCACTACCAATCGCGTTCCAAACTTCTTCACTATTTCTGTATAGGCTAAAGCCTTAACATTCTTAGCTGTGGAAGAGGCCGTGGCCGAAGGCCGAGGCCTTTTCCACAGCTAAGAATGTAGAGCTCCGAGGGTTTTAACTGACTTAAAACACATCCGACCATAATGAGGATCCTTCATAATCAACATAAAAAATTAAATGAATCGGGCTTTAGGCCACCTTTGTGCACATATAGGCTAAACTGGGCCAGGAGAACCTCCTGAGGATGGTGAGATGATTGAGATGACACTGTCCTCCAGACACAGAATTCGAAACTCGAGCCCTGGCGGTCTGAGGCCGAGCACGCTACCTCTCGGTCACGGAGGCTCCCCACAATACTAACTTTCACACGTGGATGGGGAAGAAACAATTTTGTTTCTTTCAAACCGCCGAGACCGGGAACCGAACCCCGGACTCTGGCGTGAAAGGCGGCGGTGCTAACCACTACCCTAGGGCCCCCGCCCCTCATAATCAACAGCTCGGTCACACCTGACTGATTATAGTACCATACCCATAATATGATAATTGGTCTGTACTTGATCAACAATAACTCTCCATTCCCGGCTTAGAATGTAGTGGTCGGACAAAGAAAATAATGTGGTGGTGTGTTTTAAGGAGTTGTCTTGATTTTTCGCTAACCGGCAATAAGAGATACCATGGCAATGTGTGGGCGGGGACACCATAATCCAGTGTAGATGTGGATGATTTTTTATTTACCAATAATCACCACAGAATATCTTTACCTTACAACTAAGCGGATACTGCCTTTTTGCTTTGCAGAGCAGAATACAGACAAACGGCATGGTGGCAGTACACATTTCTAATTGTGTGTTTTAACATTGGTAAACGACGTCTCTATATCACATAATACCACTTTTTAACCTGAGCTACATGCCAATCTACTGCATGGTGATTATAAATATTTTTACTATTAATATCACATTGTATCGCCATGATTCTCATCCGCTCTCTCGCAGCCGATGATTGTGTTGTTTCTGACATTTAATCTAACATACACGAGACGTTGAGCCATTGTTGGCGTAATGCTAGGCCAGCGTCGTAAAGGATGGACTAACAATAAGCCAGCATTGGCTCAACGTCTTGATGGGAAACGAACGCCACACACAACGATTTAACTACTAGGGGATGATATTCATTTATTGTAGGTGCATGTGTAATTTTGCAATATTTTAAGTAAGCTTTTACTTTATTGCCTCTATTTGCATCTAATAAGTTGCCTTCTTGGTCTACAGGGGCGGAGCCCTGGTTCAGTGGTTAAAGCTGTCGGCTTGGAAAGTCGGAGATGGCGGGTTCGAATCTCACTCTGGCCTTCAAGTTTCGAAGAAACAAAATGTTTCTTCCCCGCTCACTCGTAAAAGTTTAATATTGTGTGGAGCCTCCATGGCCGAGAAGTAGCGCCAGGGCCCGAATTTCGAATCCTGTGTCTGAAGGGCAGTGTCATCTCATTCATCTCAACATCCTCAGAAAGTTCTCCTGGGCCGGTTTAACCTATATAGCCTATATTTTAGGCTATATTTATATCATTTCTGGTCTACAAGTACGTATAAGCTATGTCAGTCAATAAATTATTCAAAACATGACTTAAACAGTGAGAAGTAAAATAGTAAAAACTAAAATGATCACCACCCACGGGCCTCATTTTGAGGTTCTAAAAAATATTCACAGTTTCTGTAGATCGACTGGATCTATCCAAGTATTCTGCTCGCTCTGCTAGCCAAAAGGCAGTATCTGCTGTATTTATAAATTAAGCAGATACTGCCTTTTAGCTTTGCACGGCAGTATTGCAGCTGACCACTGACAAGCTGACTATGTGGGGATCTTATGGTTCAGGGGCGTTTCCACGGCTTTTCTGTGCAAAGCGAAAAAGCAGTATCTGCTCACTTGACAAGTGAGCAGATACTGTTTTTGGGCTTTTCAGTGTTGTAGGATCCCTTCTCCTCCCTGTGAATGGCCGTCACTCTGGCGATTCTGTCCCATTCATCCCACATCCCACATCCCCCTCGCCTGAGTCACCAGGTGGTCGGCAATATCGGTCTCATCTGATGTTCGACTCTTTGCTGATGACTGCCTCCTTTATCGGGCCATAAAATCCAAGGACGATAAAAAAAACAACTACATGTGGACCTAAATAAGCTGGAGACATTTGAGGGATGAAATTCAACCCATCCAAATGTTGTGTCAGCATCAGTGAGAACCTGGAATGAAAGGATCACATCTCCAAAATTGCGAATAAGGCTAATTCAACACTGGGGTTCTTGAGGAGAAATTTAAAGGAATGTCCTACAAATTTTGGATACTTTTTAATGGTTCTGTCACTTTTGGAATACTCTTGTCCTGTATGGGATCCATACAGACAAGGTGATATTGATAAACTAAACAAAATTTAAAGAGCTGCTGCACCTTTCGTAACAAACAATTACCAGTGTAAATCAAGTGTGACAGCTCTAATACAATATCTAGCTGGACCGACTTACAAATTTGAAGAAAGAACTTCATGCTGACAAGCCTGTACACAATATGAACGAAGTAATCGCTGCACCTGTCAGTGACCTCTTAACAACAGCTAACAAAAAAACTCGTTGTGGACATAGAAATATCATTCAAACACATTAGAGCTAACACCACGCTGTGACAAAATTCCTTTTTGAACCAAACTATAGCCGACTGGAATCATCTTCCATCAGCTGCTATTGAATCCAGATCAATAGCAGCTTTCAAGAGTCAACTAAGCGATGGAGCTGACTGAGCCGACTGTTTGGTCGCTCAGCACCTTCCTTCCGTCTGATTCTCTATTAACCCTTTAACCGCCAAATTATTCAATTTGAATTTTTACCCATTTGAAGTTGTGTCTCGCTGACGCGATCCACAACTTCAAGTGAGTGAAAATTATTCAGACTTGACAAAATGGAGGTCTACTCTTTTCAAATCTTGCTGGTTGATGTCACATTTTATCTTTAACATATTTAAAATGTGGTACTTAATGTGCTAATAAAAAATGAAAACCAGAATATATGCGGCACCGGCGGTTAAGGGTTTTAGGGAGATTGCGGAGAAAAGAATTTAAACTGGTCAGCAATAAGTTGTCAGCATTAAGGATACATTCTAAAAATATAGATTCAAAACGTTGTTGAGGGGTGTGACAAACAACCATTCAGTATTTAGGCCCTTAACCCGCTAAGCCCGACTACAGTCGTTTTCAATCAATTTTATTAGCTGATCAAATCACTGTTATTCGGAATTCAATTTGTGTTTAAACATCATAAATTTGCAAATGTTCGGTCTGAAACTAATCAAACATATGGGTAATTTTCACCCACTTGAAGTTGTGGGTCGCGTTAGCGAGACACAACTTCAAGTGGGTGAAAATTTAAATTCTATAGTTTTTTATTTATAATCGGTTAATTGTGTATGTAGGTCTATCGTCATATATCACAGTGCTACTCTATATATAGAGAGAGAGACCCAAACGACACCGAATTCAAATTATCGGTATAGAGACGAAGTGATTTCTAAAACTGCATTCTAAACATGTGAGCCCCTACGCATTAGGTATTTCTTGTTGCGACGACACAGTTGGAAAATACTTCAAAGCATCGCCCGAACGTTCATGATACCAGAGGATCAAATAGTTTCATCTGAAATGCAGCCATTAAATATAAACATGATAAAAGCGACATGAGTTTGTTTTTGGCATGCTTCCATTTGTAGATATTTGATGTATCCGGAAATGTTGGCGCTCAATAGCCTTTACTTCCGCACTTAATATCCTTTTCTTCCGTAGTATAATACCTGCAATTACACTGTATATTATTGACATAGGGCCATCAGTTACACATATCTACACCGACTATCTGATATTACAAATTGCTGTGTATAGCTAATGTCACTGTGTCACTTGTACTTATTATTAATTTATCGTACTGTGAGCCAATGATCATGTCAATTATGTAGGTGTAATGGACGTATTAAAGTACCTCTCAATGAAGTACTCTCCTTAGCTTGAGTATTCGACCGTGGAATTGTGGAACCATATTTTAATTCCATATCCATATTTTAATTACAAGCCTATGCCGACGTTTGCTTTATGGAGATGATGATACCGATAATTAGCCTCTTAGCTTAACCTTTTGACTTCCAAATCGTTTAATTGGAATTTTCACATACTTGAGGTTGTGTCTCGCTGACGCGATCCACAACTTCAAGTGAATGAAAATTATTCAGATTTGACAAAATGATGGTCAACTTTTTTGCTATCTGGTTGATTGATGTCATGATTTATCTTTAACATATTCAAAAACTGATATTATTGTGCTAAGACAATGATAAAACAAAAACAATCGGGACCAGTCGTTAAAGGATGAAAGAAATATATCACTCGCACCCAAGGGCTTAAAACAAACTCATATTGGTATAGTGTTTTTAGGGACCGTTACTTGCTTAGTCTAAATTATCGGTCCTCTGCGAGTGATACATCCCTTTAACACAAAAAACAAGCAAAAAAGCCTAAAATGAAAAAAGGCACACCCCAATCTGGTGGCTCTATATATAGGGCAATATTTATGTTGATTTTGCAAAACTGATATTGAATAATATATTGATTGATTTCACACCGATATTATTTATATCTTTCAATCACAGGACGAGTCATTTGTTGACTATATTATTTATAATCTTCCCTTTTATATAATTGTGAGACAGACGATTAGCCTACTATCACTGTTAATAGATGTAAGTGCTGACGTACACCTACGTGCAGAGTCGTCAGTGGAGTCATTATGGTCAACCCTTTCAGTGTGGGGATCGTCTTTAGACGTCAGAATCTGACGTCTATGGGCGTCAGATTCCGACGTCTAAAGACGATCCCCGCATTGAAAGAATTAACAATGCATAATGACCGTAGGCCCATAACATAAGTATTCAAATGAGGCGGAAAGATCTAAATAAGACATTTATGATGACTTCAAATTGAAAAAAAAATCCTTTTCTTTGGTTATTTAAAAATATCTCAGCGTTGTAAGGGTTAAATACGCTTATCGCCGATTGTCAACGTAACTAAGCATTCTGGTGCTACTCCCACCATCCGTAGGTACGCAAGGTTACCGACTTCAAGAAGCCTAGCCCTGCTGTAGGGAAGATGGGGTGTCGGCGCGGCTAATCACCACGTGTTGAGGGATCACTTGGAAGCAATCAGACAGGAAGCCACGTAATGTGTCGCGGATGCCGCCGTAAGCCAAATCATGGATCCGGTGGGAGCGTGTCCGCCAGGCATCCCGGCAAACGCTCACAGATTAGTAGTAATCTGAGATTGTTAGGATACAGACTGCGCGCCGAAAACTAGTATATGTGAGCGCGGCGTTTTGTCTCCTCTGTGGCATCAGGTGGCTGTTGTGTCAGCATCCCTGAAGCCTCGAGGCGTTCACCCGATGCGGTTTAAATGTTGGGGCAGCGTCGCAGACGGTTGACGGTTGACGGTTGACGGATATCGGTTGAACTCCTGAACTCCTGTTCCCACAGAGAACAGGGGCTCTGAAAGGAGCCGTTTTGTGAGACACATAAGGCAGTGGGCTTTCAATCATAGCACTGAAGGAGACGGATTCTGGTCTTAAGCAATGAGCTCTCTATCATTACATTGCTAGCTTGGGTGATGGCACGGCGGACACGGATGGTTGGCTAACGATGACGGTTCATGATGGTGGTTTCAAACACACTGCTCAGAAAGCAGAGCACATTTCAAAGGGTCAATCCTTGCCCTTACTCTGGTGGCTGGTCGCCTCTTTCCTGGTTCCTTGTCTCCTGGACTTCTTGCCAATGCTTGTACAATCACCTACCTCACCAGGTGAAAAGAGAGAGGCACTATAAGGTTTATACCAGAACTAGTGCATAATCTCGCGTCAGCCCTCGCGCTGCGCGCTCTTCTAGTTAGACGGTGGTCCAGCATTAAAACATGTTACACAGTTGAATGTTGAGAATTTTGGTGCGCATCATGTAGGAAAAAAAAACCCCCATGAATAATAGGACAATATGTCATTTTACGTTTCTCCAGATTTACCCCTGGAAACCACCTGGGCCCGAGAGGTAGGGTATTCGGCCTCAGACATCCAGGGATTGAATTTCGAATCCTGTGTCTGGAGGGCGGTGTCATCTCACTCATCTCACAATCCTCAGGAGGTTCACCTGGCCCAATTTAGCCTATACGTACACGACAGTGGTCTAAAGCCCAATTCATTTCATTTTTATCTGGGCCCGGTTGCAGCTACGAGTCGTATCGTTTACAACATGCGTATATCTGTATATTGTGGACAAATTCGGGACATAGCCCCTACCAGCCAACATTTTTAATTAACCAATCTCAAATTTAATGTGGCCGTAAACAGTACCGAGGTCATTTTCTACAAATAAAACACATTTTAATGGGACATAATGCTGAACGTAATTTTGAAAGCAATTTTATTGTAGCAACTTCATTATTTAATCACCTTGCTGCCGAATACATTATTGCAAAACGACGCAATAAGAGAGTCAAGTGAGTCAACCTTCTTCTTCAATCATTACACATACTATGTGTTAGATTAGAAATTTAAACAATGCAAATTCTTGAACATTGAACACATTCACAACAATGTCGCTTTGTGGTTATACCTGGCTGCAGTGAAAATATAGTCCATAAAAAAAGACTCGTTGTAATCGTTGCCATTCGTAAAGTTGTGCCCCCAGAATCCGATGCGTGGACGATCGATTGTGCGATGAATCTGGGGATTAATTTTTTTCGGATGGTCTAACCAGATTGTTATCGTGGGCGTGCCGCCACCGTACGTATACTAGGCCTATACATTTATACGTACGACAGGCGTTGAGAATTTCGCCCGGGATTTACGTTATTTTAGTGCAACCCAGTATCGTATGCGTCACTTAACCCATTGAACGTAGGGACCGATTTTCAGACGTCAGATTCAAACTCTGAAGTTTAAATTTATAATGATCGTAGACCCATAACATAGGTAGAGAATTGAAGCGCTAACTAAGACATGATTATTTCAAATTGAAAAAACCCTTTGGTCTCTTAGTTTATATGCAATATTTCAGCTTCGTCAGGGTTAATTATGTGCCACATACCACACTCTGCATGCACAAGACATTGAATCAATGTTGGTTTAATGTTGGTCCACCGTCTACGACGCTGGACCAACGTTAAACCGACATTAACTCAATGTCTTGTGTCAGCTGGGCACTCTGCATGGCTGCTAAAACAATGCTCTCATCATGCTTATTGACTTATAGTTTTACTTGATTTCACGCTGACATTATTTATTCTTTCAATCAGACGACTTGTCATTTGTTCATTATCTTATTTTTATCTTTCTCATCAATCGTGAGACAGACGATTAATAGAAGGATAACAAATAATAATCAAGTGAAGAAAAATGATAGCACCTACTTTTGTCATTATTTCAAATCTTAATTGCAGAAAAACTTTCTTGACTGCACCACCTTTTTGCAACCTATTTTTAACGGCAATTTGAAAACTGGCATCAATTTCTTTAGTTTTGTTTACAGTGACAATCAATGAAATACCAAAAAACATTAACCACTCTAATTTTTTTAATCAATTAAAATATTATCTTAAACTAGACCAAAGATATCTTATTTTAGTTTGAAAAGAGTTGAGAACGGGTTTCAACTAAAATGTGAATTGTTATCTCAAGTTGAACATAACTTCGACAATCCTGATGAAGTTCCAATAACTGTACGACATAATCTAGTAAAGATAAGCCTACATTTACATTAAAATACCAAAAAATCACCCTTTTCAGATCTGAGTTTGTCATGTAAGTAAAATATTAATGATGCTAAAGGTATAAACTGAACCGAATTAATATGCACACTAATTTTCACCCCTCAAAAGTACGCTTCTAAGAGCGTTTCTCTAGGTACAAAATGTATATTAAATTTTATCCAGTCTATCTGTAGATAGACTGGATAAAAATTAATATACATTTTGTACCTGGAGAAACGCTCTTAGAAGCGTACTTTTTCCACCGCGCAGGCTGCCGCAGACTGGTGTCTTAGGTTTATCCGGGGAGCAGCAGTAGTTGACATGCAATCCGCTGCCACTTGACACAGGGATCGCCGCGGATCGCGTCCACCAATCCGTCTGGATCATGGACCTCCTTAGCGCGGCGCCCGTCCGCACGCGACCCCCGCCTGCATGGACCCCCCGCATTCATCACGCCATATGTGTTTTGACGTGCAAAGCCAAAATGCAGTAACCACTTACTTGTGAAGTGGGCAGTTACTGCATTTCGGCTTTGCATTGCAGTGTTTTTGTCCACCCGCGAAAAGTGAAACCTTGGGAACGCGCTGACCAAAGAAGCCCGTCTTTGATTGTTTCCAGTTTCGTGTTGTTTTCTGTTAACCTTTTCTGGTCTGCAAAGCCAATAGGCAGTAGCTGCTTACTTGGACGGCAGTTCTAACAGACCTGTTTAGCTTGTGTATTAGTTTGCAGTGGGGGGGGGGGGGGGCAAGCGAACACTAAAGCATTGACCTATTGTAGGGTCGGCTTTGCAGACGGTTAACGTCTAGTGCCTGCTAGACTGTTGGCTGCTATAGGGCGATCTTTGGTAGCACCTCGCTTGAAAATAATGTTCTCTGAACATGTCTGAATAGCCAAGATGACCTCGCACATTAATTTTGAACCACACAGAGCCTGCGCTCAAAGCTCAGTTTTGTGTAGTTTCTGAGAGAATGTAATAATCCTAGGCCTAAGCTAATTCAAGAGATCATTCTATAGACATGTGTTCGGTGTCACCAACCGAGTTAACCCGTGCTCCATCGAAAACTCTTCAACTCAGTTTTAAGCTCACTCACTCAACCAATCTTAGCTGAGCTTTTAAAAGGCTGATTTTAAGAGTTTTAGACTTAAAGTGAATTGGTGAAAACAGGCTATGACGAGTGTAAAGATTTAGGAGTTTGACCGTCAATGTAGGCCTGCAGATGTAAATGATTAATTGTGTAATCTCAAAAGGGTGTTCGGTGGCATTAGTCAAATAATCGTTCAGTCTCTGACATAATATAGGCGAGACCACGTCCTGCGAAGTGGAATTAATGTCCACCAATTTAAGCCTATCATAGCCCTACATGATTATGTGACAAGCAGCGATTACAGGCCTGGGGCTCTTTTATAACGGCTTTAATATGGGAAAGTAGACTTTTTCTGTTGCTCTCATCATATAAAAAGTAAGACATTGATATATTTTTTCGCGGGGGGGCGGGGTTACTGGGTTCATGCTTGAATTGGAACCACCTAATAATTACTTTATTATGTATGAAGGGTATTGTATTTTCCAGCATTATTCAACGTTGAAAAAAAAATCAATAGGGTTTACTGAACTCAAATTCGGAGTGCGATATGTCTGTGCCAAGACAGGGCGGGGGCCCTAGGGTTGTGGTTAGCACCGCTGCCTTTCACGCCAGAGTTCGGGGTTCGGTTCCCGGTCTCGGCGGTTTGAAAGAAACAAAAAATGTTTCTTTCCCATCCACGTGTGAAAGTCAATATTGTGGGGAGCCTCCGTGACCGAGAGGTAGCGTGCTCGGCCTCAGACCGCCAGGGTTCGAATTTCGTATCCTGTGTCTGGAGGACAGTGTCATCTTAATCATCTCACCATCCTCAGGAGGTTCTCCTGGCCCAGTTTAGCCTATATGTGCACAAAGGTGGCCTAAAGCACGATTCATTTCATTTGCGCCAAGACTACACATAGAATGTTGACCAAGTAGGACGTAATTACGCGTACGCCGTGTGGGCGTACCAATAATTACCTGCAGGCAGACTGGATAATATTGATCAGCTCTCTCCTGATTGCCGTCCACAAGGATTCAGTGTTTCTTTAATCACGTGAGGTGATTTATAGCGCCTCATATATCAACGCTCCACAACCAAACCACCCCCTCCCCCCCCCCCCCCCCCCGTGCTGGGATGATACGTGGATACGTGTCCTCTCAAACGAGACTCTAGTCAAGCCGCCTTATCTGATAGATTTCATATAAATGACAGCAGAGTACTTGTGAACTTGCACTTAACCGGTATCGAGCAGCAGCCAGAGCAAGACAAAGTCGGGCTAGCGTCTGCCACGCTGGTCCGGCATTGTACCAACGTCTTGCTGCTCTCCGTCGTGTGACAGGTACAGATTTGTAAGTACCGCGACTCTTGCACCTTGCTACTTCCCCGTGACAGTTTACCAATCACCTTGTAACGTCTTACTTTTAGCAAGTACCGTAACATATATACCTGGAAAATAGCACGTTTATTATGGATCATTTGCTTTAAGGGTCATTATACATCGTATGGATACCGCGATCCCCGGAGTTAAGTACCAACTAATGAAGATGTACAGTTTGAGATCCGTGATGTATTGGTATGTTGACCATGATAGATATGTATAACATGATCAGATAATGTGTACTATGTACATAAGTATTTGGGTCAATGTACAGCATATGTGTAATATTTTTACTCTTATGAATAAATTCCATAACAAATACCAGTTTGACTATCAAGCTCGATATTGGATGGTGAAATCTCACCAATGTGACCATGAGGGGCACTTTTGTTTAAAAATTATTTGTTAGCAATTTTCTCTTCCAAATTGTTACAGCTATATCATTGATGTATACATATCGTGCTAATCAAATACAAATTTGATTAGCAAATGGACAGAATGGTACTAAACAAATCCCCCCTGACCATACAGCACGATAGTGGTACACACATCGACTGTTAACAAACATCGATTATGAAAAAACGTACGTGGTTGCATGGTACTTCATGCGGTTGGATTTGTTTAATGCTCCCACACAGAGGTGCTCTGAGTGCCCAGCCATTCTCAAGAGAAAAACAAAGTGAACATAAGAGGCACAGGACAAGCTGCTTCTGTATAGTGCTCTACTTTGTAAAATCTGAATGATAAAAGTACACCGTCTGGCGACTTGACATTCTAATGTGGTAGCCTCCTGTATAATATTACTCTTTTGATCTACAAACAAGTCAGTCTTTGAGATCAGGTTTTAAGCTGTAAGCGCTGAATTGTTTTGTATAAACCATAGAGAACAAAGGGTCTTTTTCAATTTGAAATCATCGTAAATGTCTTAGTTAGCTCTTTCCGCTTCATTTGAATACCTATGTTATGTGTCTACTGCCTTCTAAATATTTTACTCTTACAGTGCGGGGACCGACATTCGCCGTCAGAATCTGACGTCTATAAACGTCAGATTTTGACGTCGACAGTCGGTCTCCGCGCAGAAATGGTTAAAGGATCACTTCTCGTGGTCTCAAGAACGTTTTGTAGTTTCAAGAATGTATATGTAAAGGCTGTTTTTTCTGTGATTCCAATAATTTTTCCTTTCAATGCCTGATATTATGTTATTTCAAAATTAGTTATGATTAAAGGCTGATTTTTCTGTACTACTAAAACTACTTTATGTCCTTGATTCCTTGACTATTTTTTAAATGGCCATAACAGTAATAATAGTAATAGTGAATAATCAATGTCCATTTTGCACCTCTTGTCCGGTGCTTACTTCGCTTCTGCACATTGTGTCTATTAGGGATAGTCGTACAGAAATCTGAATGATCCGTTTCTTTACAGATCTCTCAAGAATGCTTTCTTTTAAAGACGGACTTACCTTTTATTCAATCAAAGGATTGAATTTTTAAATATTATTTATTTTGGTTGCATTAAACATACGGACTAAGTATGGTATTCTACCCCCGACCAATATTAGCCGTGCTCAGCCTGTCACATGACGAGACTATCTAATCAAATCCGTCATTCAGTTGTTATTTAAATTAGAGGTTAGAATACCTGCATTCATACAGTCAAAGCTCTGTGAAGAAGGTACCCGGTCATATCAAATATGTGCTTTTGTCACCGTCAACAGTTCCGAACTATTCACCCCCTTTAAAACAACACTGTGTGTGGCTCCAGGTATGTTATATTGAACAGGCTGTTGGTTTGTTTTATGAGTGGTTTCTCCCAAAGCCTGACTTGTCAGTGTATTCAGAATTGTAGCACCGCATTTTAAAAACATACATAATTAGGCCTAAACGGCCATTATTAATTTAGAGACTGATGTAATAGATTTCACGCACACTGTCGACATTTCAAGTGTACAAGCAGATTAGGTCTACATCGCTAACATGAGAATGAATGAGTGAATTATAATAATCAATGTCCATTTTGTACCTCTTGTCCGGTGCTTACTTCCCTTCTGCACATTGTGTCTATTAGGGATAGTCGTACATAAATCTGAACCATCCGTTTCTTCACAGATTTCCCAGGGGCATTGCCGTGTAATTAATTACCATGCTGACGAGCACGAGACGTTGATCCAGTGTAGTTATGATGCCGGGCCAGTGTCTACGATGCTGTCCCGACATCATTGTCTGACCTTTATATGTTTATAACAAAGCAGTGGGAACCTGCAAATATGTCACCTATAAGTCGAGGCCTAATATAGCCAGCATTATAAATTATGACGGTCAATAGCCAGAAATATATCTGGAGCGATAATGAAAATAATTATTGATTAGAGTGTCAATGCCAGGCCACACTAGGACAGGTATGGCATCAGGTTCTGCCCACTCAATCACTGGAAAAACCTGAGTGCAACTTTTCCCCTCGAGTGTGCTTAATGCCAGATGCTCGCTGGTGGAAGCATATTAAAGTATGCAGCTAGCACATTTGTTTTATAGTAATGACACTGGGTTGATTAAAACCAGTACAAGCAGAACGTAACTTATACAGGGGCTATGGGAGGAGCCGTTTTGTTGTAACATATCAAAGCAATCATACCATTGTAGGAGTTTGTCTAAAGCAATGAGCTCTCTATCATTACCTGATCATTAGTCCAGGCTGTTAGGGTCGAAATGGAGCGAGTGTGTGCACTTTTGGAAGAAATTACCATTTTTTGTCCAGATGATCACTAACATGTACTCTTTTGATCCTGATATAGCGCAGTCAATTTTGACACGATTAACACCTAATTCATAATTAGCAAAACTACCGAAAAATCAAAAAAACAATATCTCAAGAATTGGTAGATCGATTTTAATGATCTTGAGTTGTGTTATTTATTTAACGTATAGACTATACGATAAAAATATTCCTGAGATGAATAGTGGTCAAGGTCACGTGATGCGGCTAAGTCAACGTCAAATGTGGAGAAAGTTTAAAAATTCTGAACAAAAAAGCTAATAATAAATATTTCAAAGTACATATAATTATTTTACATTACAAAACGTGATACACCAATCTACCAGCTTTAATTTGATGGCATAATGAAATCTGTATCTCCAAAACCTGGATCATTATGATCCATTATGGTCTAGACAAGTGATCTACTCATAGGTTGGCTATACCACAGATGCCTCATGTATGAATCGTCATCTGAGGAGCAATTTAGGTCTATTTCATTTAGTTTCTTTCAAAACATTTTTAATGATGTTCCACATCATATGCACTATTTCAAATAACATAAAAGTCAAGGTTAAGCAAAATTTACGGTCAAAATTAAAGTGAAATTAGAAATAGATTTGAGACCAGATGATTTATTTTTTGTCGTGTTTCCTTCTAACGCACGAAAATAATCAATCGGTCAATTTTAATTATGTGACTGGGCCAGTGTCAATGTAAAAGTGAAATTTAGTCTAAGCAAGTGATGGCAAAATAGCACATAACTATTTTGAACCTATCATTTGTCAAACACAATTAATGATGCATAAAATCTTTATTCGAAAGCATTAACCTGCTGGAACCCCTGGCTTCGACGTTTTTTTCCTTTGTCTTGGACGAGGGTGGCGGTGTAAAATAACGTCCATAGTATTTGCCAATATGCTCGCAGAGGGAAGTGCAAAATAAGTCACGTTAATAATTGGAACACACACCTCAAACAACACTACTCCGAAAAAGTCAAAACTGATTTTAAATTCGTAGGTTTTGATTTGTCAGTCTCACTTTGATCAAGTGTGAGAACTCCTATGGAGATTTTAATCTCTGGGATCCACAACATGTACAATGGAACATATTATGTCATGCAATGCAATGAGGCGGAAAATCGTGTCCACTCCAAGCGTTACATGCATCTTGTCAGAGTTGACTACTGTGTATTGTTCATAAATAGAGATTATATTTTTCTTCAAATAATGACTAGAGCTAGGGAATGATGGTTCAATTACACTGAAATGTATCCCAGTTTCTATGAAGATTGTCTTTTTTATGGGTGTTAGCCTTGGCACTTCACTCAGAATCTCCAGCAACAACATTGCACTTTATAGAAGAGAGTTTTCGCTCAACATAAGGAGAATGACAGTAATTGGTACATATTCATCGGAATTATATACATTGTATATATTGTGTGGTGATGTTGCGTGAACCATTGCAGCCAAATAAATCAACATAGCATCGACGCGTTGAGGAATGTCTTGATATGATCACATGCACCATCATCCAAACTGGCAACCAAGATGGATTTATGTTCATCTCATGTCAGTCTTGGAAAAGTTTGTATGTATTTTCATACTTGAAAAGCTAATCGACAGTGCTTTAATGACACTGAAATGCAATGTACATCTTTAATATCAGCTCTAACTCATTGCTTGGCAGGAAAATTATATCACACCTACAGGGGATTGGAGGACACGTGAAAGCTATTGAACATATCAATGTGTATTTTAACTTTGGCTGTGTAGTTTTTTCTGGGTGGTTTCTTGGATTAACATGAGAGCGCTTTAACATGTTGAATGTTTGAATACTTTTTTTCACACTCATCACCAATACTGATCCTTTCTCCTTACCCTGTAATGGCAGTATGCACAGTAAGGACACATTCTTCATCAAGGCTGTTTAGTACACAATTAGTCTTCAAGCTTACTTTGTTCGTGTAAATCGGTTATTAGTAGTGAAATTTTGAGATTTAAAACAATAATAACTGTCCTTGCAGGTCTGGATCAGAAATCAATATTATGAACCAAGAATCACTGAGCATAATGACAATTATCAAGAATGAAACACAAAGACTCAATTTAAACGCTGCATAAATTTGTGTAGCTATTCCAGTTTTAGTGCTGTTTCTGAGAGCCTGTAATAGTTGTCATATTTGCTTTTCAGCAGTGTATAAATATGCACAATATTGACAAACGTTAAGGGTCCGAGTAGGATAATGTTACTTGCTTGAATAACTGAGCAATATATTGCATCATCGATTGTATCATTAAATTGAGAAGTTCACCACGTGGGCTATTTTGCCATTCGTGTATAAATGCCCAACAAGTAGCGAATCTATTTTTTTATTGCTTAGATAAAAATACTTTCAAGTTGAAATAAACCCTATCATATAATTAAAATTGGCATTAAATTGATTAATTCCATGTCAGAGACGACCATCACAAAAGAAAACCACCAGGTTCCAAATATATTTCGAATATTACCTTGACTTTGACCTTGAAGTTATTGATTGACCTTGACTTTTATGCGATATATAAAAGTGCATAACCTTTTGTACAACATTAAAAATGCACAGTGTATTAATAGAAAATAATTAAAATCATAACGTTCATCCCTTTACGAGACATGTGCGAAAAAGACAACTCATGGGTGGACCATTGTACAAACAATTACGACACCGTTTATTAGATAAATATTCCATTAAACCCTCAAATGACTTTGACTTTGTACTCCAGCAGCACCTCCTATGTGGAGTATCAGGCTAGAGGGGGAAAAGGGCTGGTAGACTTAGTCAACCAGCTGACTCTTGAACGCTGCCACAGTTTTTGATTCTATGGCAGCTGCCGAAAGAGAATTCCAATCAGGGATAGTTCGATGCAAAAAAGAATTTTGTCTCAGTGTGGTGTTAGCTCTAAGATGTTTATAGGCCTGATTGTGCCTACCACGTGTTCTTCTGTCCTTGGGATTAAGCGGTCATTGATAGGAATTTCGACTAGCTCATTAAAAATTTTGAACATGCTTACAAGTCTAGAATTTTTACGTCTTATTTTCAAGTCAGTCCAGCCCAGGTTCTGAAGGAGAGATGTCACACTGGCTGTTTGTCTATAATTTTGGGTGACAAATCTTGCTGCTGATCTTTGAATTTTTTCTAATTTATCAATATCTTTTTGTCTAAAGCGGTCCCAAACTGCTGAAGAGTATTCTAAGGATGATCTGACGAGGGAAAAATAGGCAGTCTCCCTTAGTTTAGGGGGACATGCCTTCAGGTTCCTCCGAAGGAAGCCCAGAGTGGAATTTGCTTTACTTGTAATTCTGTTAATGTGGGCCTCCCATTCCGAGGTCTCGCTAAGGCAAACACCAAGATATGGTGTTGATGAAACGTTCATTAGTGTTTCGCCTTTAAGGGTGTACTCAAATTCCAGGTTTTTTTTATTTCGGCCTGGACACCCTCAGGACCGAGCATTTCGAGGGGTTGAAACACATCCCCCATCGATCTGCCCAGTCCTGTAACGCAGATAGGTCTCTCTGCAGCTGCTTCTGATCTGCTCGACATTTTATCGGGCGATACAGGAGGCAGTCATCTGCAAAGAGGCGAACCTGCGAGGAGACCGTGGAAGGGAGGTCATTAATATAGGTCAAAAAGAGTAGGGGTCCGAGAACAGTACCCTGGGGCACACCGGACCTCACGCGAGCTGATTCTGAAGAGCTGCCATCAACTACTACTTTCTGGGTTCTATTGGTCAGAAAATTTTGAATCCATTAAGAGTTGTTCCCCGAATTCCATAGTGGTCAAGTTTGTGCAAGAGGCGTTGGTGGGGGACAACATCAAAGGCCTTATTAAAATCCAAGCCAACAACATCTGTTTGTGGCTTGCTTTCAAAATTTTGCATAAATTCATCAGTTGTAATCAAAAGCTGGCTTTCGCATGAGTGTTTTGATCGAAAGCCATGCTGTACAGGTGTTAAAATTTTGTTTTCCGCAAAGTGGGATATGATTTGTTTACAAATGATGTGTTCGAGTAATTTGGCACAAACACATATGAGGGATATCGGCCTGTAGTTTGCCGGAGAGTGCCGATCCCCTTTTTTGAAGACAGGGGCAACATTAGCCTCTACCCAGTCATCTGGTAATTTGCCCGTCTGTAGAGATTGGTCGAAAATAATTTTAAGAAAGGGAGATATTTTGTTGGCAGCATTCTTCAGAATCAAGTTCGGGAGCTCGTCCGGTCCGGATGCCTTTCCGCCGTTTAAACCCTCAAGTAATTTAGTTACACCTTGAACGGTAATTTTGAATTTAGGCATTTCAGTATTCGGTGGTCCTGGTAATTTAGGTATATTATCGGTGTCTTCCGAGGTAAAAACTGAGCAAAATTGGTTGTTTAGTATTTCGGCCTTACGTCTGCTATCTGAATGCAGCCGGCTGTTTTCCTTCAAGGAAGAGACACCATTTTCATCCTGACGTTTAGATTTAATATATCGCCAGAGTGGTTTTGAATTTTTTTGTTCTAAAGATTCAGAAAGTTTGTTTTTCAAAAAAGACCACCTGGCAGACCTGATGGCACGCTGGGTCTGCCGTTTACATAATTTATATTTTGCCCAAAGGTCAGCTTTATTAGCACGCTTGGCTTTGCTATATAAAGATGTTTTTTTCCGAATAGATGCAAGGAGTGATTTGGATAGCCAAGGTAGATTTTCCCGAGGGGAAGTCATTTTAGTTGGTATAAATTTGTCCAGGCATTGGTTTAGGATGAATGCAAGTTTCAACCAATTTTCATTAACAGAACGGCTGGGAATGTTTTCTGAAAAGGAGGTCCAGCAACTCCTAATTTGTCGCCTGATAGCTTCCCAATTAGCCTTTTTGAACTGACGCACTGGGCGGGGTTTTGTACGACGGTAGGGTGGGTCAATATCCAGCTCGGTCACAACAGCACAGTGATCCGAGATTCCAGGTACTCTATGAGAAGATTTTATCAAACCGGGTTTATTTGTGATCAGGAGGTCCAAAATATTTTCTTCTCTAGTTGGTTCTTTGTGAATTTGGGCCAAGGCATGCGTATCTAGGCTTGACAAAAGCAGCTCGCATTGTGATTTGTTTGCTGCTTTAGGATTTACTACTCCATTGTCCCAGTCAATACCAGGCACGTTGAAATCACCTCCCAGGACGATGGTCTGAATTGAATTTTTTGGCAAGAGGTCTAAAGATTTCGCAAGTTCTTCTGAAGTACTAATTTTGGAGGCAGGAGGTCTATAAAAATACCCGAGGGTTAAGAATTTTGATGCCGATATCTGAACTTTAGCCCATAAAATTTCACAGTTGGTTTCTAAATCAGGGAGGAGGGTCATGTCATAATGTTTTCTGACAGCAATAAAGACTCCTCCTCCTCGGGCTTTCGAATTTCGATCTTTACGCAAAACTTGGTATTCAGGAGGGAAAATTTCACTGGTAGTGGTATCCTTGTCGAGCCAAGATTCAGTGCCGAGGATGCAATCAGGTTGGTAGTAATTTAAGGATAAAAATGAAAGGTTACAGATGATGTGTTTTTTAAATAATATATCAAATAATTTTCGATAAATTGAAACATTTAAAATGCGCTATTTAATGTCCGAAATTGTCCAATTTTCCTCGATTTTGACTTTGACCTCGACACATCACGTGACCTTGACAATGAATGATCTCAAAAATATTCTTGTTGTGTCAATTTACCATCAAACAGATAACATAGCTTGAAATCATTAAAATCGACCCACCGATTATTTTTTCCAGATTTTGCTAATTATGGATACTAATTACATGTTAATTAGGTGTTGTTCGTGTCAGAAATGACTGCGCTATATCAGGATCGAAAGAGTACATGTTAATGATCATCTGGGCAAAAAATTGTAATTTCTTCCAAAAGTGCACAGAGAAGCCCCTAACAGCCTGGACAACATGGGCAATGGCACGGAATATTGGCTAATATGAGGGTGATGATTCAATGATGGTGGTTTTATACACAATGCTCAGAAATCAGAGCCCATCTCAAAAGGGTCAGTCCCTGCCCTTTCCTCTGGTGGCTGGTCGCTCAAACGGCTGTTTATTTATGGTTCAGCAGCCCGGGTTCACACTGGTTCTCCTGGACTTACGTTGCCAATGCTTTGTACAAATCACCTACCTCACCAGGTGAAAAGAGGCACTATTATATAAAGAGGCACTATATTATATAATTTTGATACCAGAACTAGTGCATTATCCCTCGCGCTGCGCTCTCTTCTGTCTGTCACTTATACGTTTGGTAAACGTACATGTAGAAGCATCGTCTGTATTGAGCGTATTGAATAAGCTGACCTGCCACACGATTTTCAACCCGACCTGGAGCAGTTGTCATATAAAATACGCCAATTTTTTTTCTTTAATAACGAAAATATGGAACCTCAGCCTTTCATAATATTATATCGAAATCTATAATATTCTATAATGTTGAAAAAACCAAGGACACGACATTTGTAATGCTAATTTAACATTTCAAAATGCAAGCACGTAATAAGGTCTGAATGATGCATTTTTGTCATTTCATGACATTACAGCCGAGTGATATTAAAGGGCATAAAACAAAACGACGAAACGAATTTTGATACTTCTATTTTTCTACTAATACCAAACCCATTCGTGATGGTCGCAGTTTTAGCAAGATTGTTTGACAAAATAATCGGCAATTATAAAATACAATGCTGTTTTCATTAATTTTGTTAAAACGAATAGATTTGATTACATTCTTGCGGTTTTGAGGTGTAGTACCAAAAGTCAACATCACATTGGTATATATTCTATTTTTGCTTAGGTAATATTGTATGCACCGGCTATGTTTTTGTTGCAGGAGCAATTTTAATATTTATAATTTTCTACCGCATTCAGAAATTCTAAATTCTGACGAACTGGCAGCGTCATTGCCTGACCACGTGGGAGAATCAGAGTGAAATATTTGTATTTGCGCTAGACCCACAACATAGATATTCAAGAGCTAACTAGGATATTTAGGATGATTTTAAATTAAAAATAACCCTTTATTCTCTTCGTTTATATACCGATATTTCAGCACTAAACCGTTTCAAGGCTGAATTTACCATCGTAATATTCATCCACTACAAACCTCAAAAAATATTGCTGTCGCAATTCTCGACTTGTAGTGGATGAAGATGATTTAAAGTGGGTGAAAAATTAAAGAAAATTACTATGTATTAGTAAACCAGTTTTACGAACATTTTCATTCTAAAACCCCTAGTTGTAGGAAAATTAAGTTTTCAGGGATGTAAAATTATGATTTAATGCATCGTGAGGGCTTAAAGGGTTAATCCAAGATAACACTTTGGTGACAGCATTGTACCAATGTCTATTGTTTATTAGTCGTTTCACATATCTTTTTTCTATGTGTTTCAGCTGATTAAGAAGAAGGTAGACAGACCTACTATAAAGCAACACACGCCCGGGGACGCCATTAGCTGAAAGAAAGAGAGAGGTAGCAGATGTCAGCAATAGCGCTAATGTCTACCCAGAAAACAGAAATAGTAGGCCATCCTGAAACGCGTCACGCTACGGACCAATAAGGTGACAGCCCGCAGGAGTCAACCAAGCCAACCCGGTGTGGTCTATAGTCAAACTCACTCATAGAACAAAAACCTGTCACAAACTCTCTCAACGGAAGACATAATGGGCGGCTGTTGTCAAGTGAAGATGGTGATCCAAGACAAGGCTCTGCCCTGTCACCAGCCATCTAATAGAACAACGTGACACCACTAGACGCTAACAAATAACAGGAATGAAATCGTGCGCGCCGTAAAGAGAAGCCTCTAACAAGATACTCCGCCATCGCAGAATATTTTTTTCTGCATGCAGTGTGATTATCACGAGCTGTTGTTACCCCGTTTCCTTTGTTTTTCTGTGTAGTTTTCCTGATTTGTGATGTCACAGACCCCGTGTTACTGTATGGGTAAGTGGAGCTAATCAGGAAGCCCAGTCTCCCGGGTGTTGGCGACACACCTGGCGTCTAGCGGGGGGTCGTCAGCATCAGCAGCTTATGCCCTGTGGTCATTTCCTAGAGGTGTAACATGATTATAACATGTTAGCCTGTCTATATGGCCTCTCTCAAGGCGCAGAATAACTACAAGTCATACTTACATAACACTCTCACGGATACATGCATTAGCTGTGATTGAATGGCTCAATATAGCCCGATCAGCCAATGTGACAGGATCACATGACAGTGGTTCATCACATGACAGTGGTTCATGGGCATAATTATATAGAAATCATCACCTGCTTTATCACACGGCACTTTACTATCACACCAACACCCTGCAATGAGTAGCTAAGGCCACTAGATTCACACCAACCACCGGATACTACCATGGATATCTCCTCACTAAGGATCACCTCTAGGGTGTTCGGAGGCTACCTCAGAGTTCTCTGTCTTGTGTATTTGTTGTTTGTTGTTGGTGAAGCACAATCAGTCAGCTCAACCAACAAGTCTACTAGTCACTCTACCAGCTCCAACACCAGGACTACCACTCAGTGGTATGCACCTGCCGCTGTGTCACCTGATGTAGTACCAAATTTTAACCTCCAAGACACCTCCACCACCCTGAGCCCCATCATACACGTGAAGGTGGCCGCCCTCCTACCTAGAGACGACAGGTACCTCTTCTCCATTGCCCGCGTGGCCCCGGCGATCACCCTGGCGCTGGAAGAGGTGAAGAACACGTCCATCATTGACCCGCGGGTGCACTTCTCCGTGGAGTACAGGGACTCTTCTTGTGATGTGGCCATCGCCATCAACGAGGCGTTTAACTTCTACATGGATCACAATGTGGATGTTTACTTCGGCCCGTTTTGTGATTACGCAGCCGCGCCTGTCTCACGGCAGATCCGCTTCTGGGACCTACCCATGGTCACTGCCGGGGCCATGGCTGCGGACTTCGCTTCTGCGGCTCACTTCCCTATGCTCACGCGCGTGGGGTACAATTTCAACTCTCTGGCCGGGTTCCTGCATCACGCGTTCAGCCATTACAACTGGGGTAAAATGAAGCTGGTGTTTGATGACGTGGCTGGTGCTCACATTGTGGAGAAGTTCTGTAGGTTCGCCGCTGACAGCATTCATCTCCACTTCCTCAGGAATAACATAGGCATCGACTACTTCAAGATCACCAACAACCCCGACAAATTCGAAGAGCGTCTTGAGCAGGAGCTAGGAGACGAATATGCCAGTGAGTTATTTTTTGTTATCTCAATAATTGTATCCGCGATCTATTTTATCAAAATAAGATACAGTATTACCGTAGTAATCAATGGACGTTCTAAACTAGAAGAAGATATGCCACGCCGATGCACCCTGCCCAGTCAGGTCAGACCGTCAGACTGCCAGTCTGCCGGTAGCAGACAACTTGATAGATGAAGATGCGCCGATGTCGATGTTCATTAAGAGGTTACATTTTTCTCAAACACGAGATGTTGACCCATTGTTGAGTTAATGTTAGCCCACCGTCTGCGACGCTGGGCCAACATTAAACCAGCATTAGGTCAGTTTCTCGTGTTTGCTGGAGAGTCTCTTCTACCTCCCTGCTACGGTCCATCGCACACCAGGAGACCCGTGATTCTGGATTTACCTGGATTCAAGTTTGGGCCAAAAACATCTTAAACATGTCAACCCTTTACCCACTAAATTATTATATTTTCCATCACTTTAAGTTGTGTCCCGCAAAGCACACCTTCAGGTGGATGAAAATTACCCATGTTCGTTTAATTTTAAATCAAGCATTTGCAAATCTTGATGTTTCACACTCATTTCATTCCCATAAAACAGCTTAAAAAACGACTATAGTCGTGATTAGCCAGCAGACACAAGACGTTGAATCAATGTCGGTTTAACGTTGATCCACCGTCTACGACGTTGGATCAACGTTAATCCAACATTGATTCAACGTCTTGTGTCTGCTGGGTAGCGCTGTAAGGCTTACCACAGTTTGAAGTTATAGTCCAGATGACGCAGATGGGCGATATCACCTATGCAACAACAGAATTATTTTATTATAACATGGATACTCTTTTATGACAAGGCTATTTTCCAGACCTGCCATACAAAAACAACAGCCCTTTTCGTTCAGGTATCTTTGCTAGAAAATCCTATGTCAATACAACCCCGACAAACGAAACTGTGGCTCAGCCTCTCAGATGACTAGATCAGCCAGCTAGTTAATTAAAATAACGATTGGTTCTTTCTTCAAAATCATATAGGGCCCACAACCGAAGAGCAGTTAATTATTACTAGACCAAGCTAATTATATTTGACACATTGTTATTGACTGAAAATAGTAAGTTAGATTTCAAAAGAAGAAGATGGCGTTACATAGCTGATCGGACAAGCACAATCTATTGACTCAATGCTGGGTCAATGTTGGACCATCGTCTACGACGCTGGCCCAACATTGACCAAACATTGAGTCAATGTCTCGTTTTGCTGTATATACACATGATACACTGAGCTGTGAGCGTGAACTTTAACCTATGGGCCATGTCTACGCCCATCCGACGATGTATATCAGAATGATTATTTTTTTCTAAACTTTTATTCATTGGAATAATCTATAGAGATTCAGTGAGATTCAGTGATAATATGAAACAAGTATTAGTTTTTTTCTTATTTGAAATGGCAACTGCAGGAAGTATAAAATGTAAGTGTTTAATTTGGGGCTTCAAGTTTTAATTAAATTAATCATCTTCACTATGTAGTAAAGCATGACCTGGCATATTGGCGTCATCGTTAGGTGAATTTATTAGTCTGCGCCATTTATCTCACAGGGACTGGACGCTGGACCATTTGTATGGTGCTGCGATTCAGGATCGTCTGGATCCGGATTGAATCATTCAGTCTGATTAATACGTTTTCTACGTGCGAATAGAGATAACGATAAATCTGCGCAAATAATAAAGTATGTTGCACCTCTTCGGTCCGTCAATGTTGATCTGCAAAGCAAAAAAAACAGCATTTGCTTACTTGTAAAGTGAGCAGATACTGCATTTTGACGTTGTACGGCAGTATGATTAGATGAGATGGTCTGAATGGAACGTTTCAAATACGTTATCTCAGCTTAAAAGATGTGATCCAATTCAGATGATTGACGGATTAATTATGTCTAGATACTTCGTCCCTGGATATATGAAAGGGCGTACCTATCACTCTGTCAAGTGGCAGATACACTTTTTCATATCTAAAAGGACGATTCGGTGTCTTTCTGTAATAATTATTCTCTCCCCTCTGTAGACAGAGGTGGGGAAATGTTGGTTTACCTCTGTCCGCTCAGTTAATCTGTCCTTTCTGTCCCGTTCTATCTGTCCGTCTGTCCAGCAGTTTCTATTGTGCAGTCCCAGGCCACCCGAGCAAACACGAGACTTTGACCCAATGCTGGGCTAATGTTGGCCCACCGTCTACGACGCTGAGCCAACATTAGCCCAGTATTGAGATACCGTGTCGTGTTTGGCGCCACGCTGAATGTGGGCCAGCGTCACAGATGACGGGCCAACATTAACCCAGCTTTGGTTCAAAGCATTGTGCCAGTACCGCCAGCATGAAGTACTGACTAGGGCTGAATGGATACTGGCTAGTACCGGCGACGCTGGCCCTACATTTACCAGACATTGGGTCGGTTTTTCAAAATCAAAAGGTTCTGGTCGCAGTTCGATGATTTTCCAGAAAATGGCGGCCATTTTGATTTTTCCAAGTTAATGTAGTGTCAATTAATCTAATTCCCTATAACATGTTGGCACGTTTTTCTTCACCTCTAAATGAAAACGGTTCGCTCTCGGCTCATACATCGCAAAAAAAGTATCCATTTGGCATTTTTATCATGTTTATGATGTGTTTTAGAATTTGTTTTAACTGAATATAAAAAAAATTGACTCAATCAAAAGCGCATTCGTTTTTGTTATAAACACGATCAAACGTAAACACAATTTTCTATTTATCCAATGATTGTCAAGATAAATATCTCACTATGAATACAGTCCCGATGGTGGCCCAACGTTGAAGTAACATTGTGTCAGCTTCTCGTGTGTGCTGTACTGAGGTAGAGCCTGTTATTGACAGTGATACCTATAGGACACTGGAAAAAGTGGAAAAAGTGGCGTTTCGGGACAGGTGGGTCCAATGGTGTATACATGGTATACAAAATGCCACGTTTGTATTTACTTGTAAGCATATAGGCCTACTTGTCTTTTCACGCCAGCATACATTGGCTCAACGCCTCAGCTTTCAGTAATCATCCTATTGCTTACTTCTATCTTACTTCTTTTAAAACCACCCAGAATATTCGGATTAACCAATTTTTGTCTTAATGTTGGACAAACGTCGTAGACGGTGGGCAAGCATTAAAACAACATTTTGTTGAACGTCTCTTGTCTTCTGGACATGTGCTGATTGCCACAGTATTATTTCCCGTGCACTCACCAGGTGGCGGCTGAACAATATAGGAATATCACCGATCTGTGTGCTTTCGAAAGATGAAGTCACTGAATATTTAAACTTTTAAAAACGGTCTTGAAATGATTAAAATCCAAGGTAACTATATAACGGCTATAGTCAATCATAATTATTATGGTGAACGCATACAACAGCATGATTTGCACGTAGTCCCGGTGATGGATAACGCTACTTGTTATGTCAAAAGTTGTATCTATTCATCGGAATTCTGATAGAATTATTTTGCTGCTATTTGACTAATTACCACTTATCGTCGAACTGCGACAGCGATACACAGAACTGCGCAGATGATAAAATGACGGACTTTGTCAATTCATGCATGCATACAGGTCGAAGCTATTGTTGTAGCGAGACTGAGGTTTCTACCGCAAAGGCAAACAGCAGTAACTGCTCACTTTTCAAGTGAACAGCTACTGCTGTTTGCCTTTGCATGGCTAGAGTTGAGAGTTTAGGAGAGGACGGCTCTGATTGATTATATTATTGACGATATTGAGAGACGTGTTCACGCGTGGGAAACAAGAGATATCTGTGATTGTTTTACCGGAAGTCAAGGTCGACCCAAACTGCACACCCACGTACGAGGTGTTTACTCTTATACGGAAAGATTTGTATTCTCATCTTCCCGGCAGCAAGGCTTGACACAGTGAGGCCATCTGTCTGCGACCTCGGGAATAGCGAGCCTTACGTGGGAAGATTTGTATTGTTGAATGTGTGGATATTTTCTTCTTCCCCGGCGGTGATTACGCTGTGGAGTAACTGGGACGTGCTTCCATTATGATTACTTGTAATATTATACTGTTACGTGCAGACGTAATGTGCTGTCCACGATGAGCCATTTACTGCGGAAATGATACATGGCACCACAGACAAAATGATAGAGACCAGTGCAGGATATACATCCTCAAGCATCAAGTTGTGCGAAGCACGCAATCATTTACGAGGGTGTAGACAAGATGGACAAGACGAGAATATATTGCGCTGATTGTTTTGAATTCATACAGCCATTCAATATCAGAAAATCGTGAAAAAAATATAATATGCATTAATATTTCTCATAAAACCTCAGCCGGAAATTGCGACCGAAATTTCCAGCTTTTTGAGAATAGCATGTAAGAGGACCATAAATTAAACCATCATCATTGGTTTAAAATGATGTGTGTGTAAAGCGCCTTCTTTGATATCCCAGCTTCGGATTGGTCGAGATGGCCATCTCGACCAATCCGAAGCCTACGATATATTGCAACACGTAAAGAAAATGGTTCGAGGCAGCAATCAAATTGTCCATTTTAGCTTGCTACAGTAACCTCATTATCTGATTGTCCATAACCCTTCTGTATCTTATCTCCCTCATTTCCACCAGAATGAGCGGTAACAATTCTAATATATATATATATATATATATTTATGTTCGCAATGTCTTTGTCTGTGTAAAATTATGCCCAAATAATTATAGCTCGATTAGAAGACTTTTAATAATGCTCATTGTGCTTATCTTGTATCACAATCATAACCGATATGCGGCATAATTCTAGCTACATGTATCATGTGTAGCACGTACATTCTATTCAGATTTTTATCATTCACGATTAATTTTACTTAATCGTGATAATAACGTTAATGCTATATTTTTATATCTGTTACTGAAAAATTACGTCGGCGATGATGTGTGGAAATAAACTAAAGTTTAGAATTTCATGGAACACCTGTAGAATCTGACGTATAATTTTTTTTTCGCGGATACAAATTATCGTACAGTTTTATCATTATCATGATTATTATGTATAATTTTCCAGGTTAATTGCAATATACAGATATATAAATAACGATAAAAATCGGAATATTTGTTTGGATGTGGTACATCATGTCTATCGATAAGCTTTTGTGGAACGTCCCAAATATTACGGCCATTTTGAACCTATAAAATGGCGTTACGTAACCCTAATTCAATCATTGCTTTGCTCTGCTTTATCATGGATGTATCACTCTTAACAATGTTTAACAGTTGTTTAACATGTTTAAGAAGTTCAAAAACGAATGCTGCACCGTATTGATTGTGTTTATGGGGAATTCTTTACATGATAATGTATTTTAAGCGTTATCATGGTTATGATGGTTATACGTTAGCATAACACTTGACTGATTCATCTTAGCTTTCAACAGTTTCAGTTTAACAGTTTAACACACAGCTCACTAAATAGCTCAAATGAGCTCGCAGATAAATATAAATGGTTGAATAAACTAGAACGTGATGTCGTCCAATGATAATTGAGGTCATATAGTAGCAGATATGTATGGCAGAAATCATTTCGGGTCGTAATATTATTTGGCAAGAACACAGCAAACACGAGACGTTGATCTAATGTTGTTCCAGTGCTGGTCCAACGTCTCGCGTTTTCAGGGAGTTGACCCCTTCTTAAGAAAAATCCCGTGATAACAGTTGACAGTTCAACCATGGATGGCCTTCCTCTTGATTGATGTTGCGGTGCGAGGCCATTCTCATTTTTCCCCTTGGAGCCCATGTCACGTCACACACACTGCTCTGCAAAACCAAAAGGTAACATATGCTTACTTGTAAAGTAAGCAGATACTGCCTTTTGGCTTTGCACTGCAGTGTCATCTTCAACAAAAACCTTTTTGTCTTTCCATGGTCTGATTTTGTATAGAGGTGATTATTTACTGCGCGTAAAGTATATTTTCTGTATCCTATTACGCCAAGCTGTAAATTTATCTGTTGCAAAACTTTTTTTTTACCACAGAATCGTTGGTCTGCATGCGATGCCGGGTACTTATTATAATCTGCTAGCTTAGTCAGCTCGTTCAATAATAATTGCTCTCATTTTGCAAAGCACGATTGGTCTGCATGCGATGCCGTGGAGATCTTATTGGCTACTAAATTAGTTAGTTTCCCCAATAGGCCTACTAACTGCACTCATTTTGCAAAACACGATAAGCTAATCCCAGTGATTTAGAATGAGAAGATAATCCCACTAATTTTGATAAACAGGGATAAATGCAGTTTTTGTTCCTCCATGTAAATTACCCCTGCGGTGACTCGCAGAAAACACGAGACGCGACGCCAAGCCAATGTTGATTTGCCGCTGGGCCAACGTCTTCGACGCGGGCCCAGCGTCAAACCAACATTGTATTCGTTTCCTTTTCAAAAAGCATCGTTGGTGCTGCCGCCTAGCGACTATGATTAGCGGTAGGTTTCTCGGATAGTCACGCACGGAGAGCCCAGTAAATGCAAATGTAGTTCCGTTCTGGTAGACCAGCAAAGAGGTTATTGTCATTTGTAGCTATTTGTAGGCCGGTACGTGTATAAATACGAGGATTCTAAATTGACTCAATCTGCCTCAATTTTGTTTGGCCTCAGCAAGGGGTACTTGAGTTATTTAGGAGGAAAAGTATCTACACAATCATGCCTCATGTCAATGACTCTCTCCGTGAGTCACTCTCTCTCTCTGGCGGTGTTGAAACATTTGTTCGTTAATCATTTAACCGCCGGTGCCGCATATACTCGGGTTTTCTTTTTTATTAGCACATTAAGTACCACATTTAAAATATGTTAAACATAAAATGTGACATCAACCCGCAAGATTTTAAAAGAGTTGACCTTCATTTTGTCAAATCTGAATAATTTTCACTCACTTGAAGTTGTGGATCGCGTCAGCGGGACACAACTTCAAGTGGGTGAAAATTCAAATTGAATTATTTGGCTGTTAAAGGGTTAACGATCTAAATAAGGCCATGCTAGATTGACCAATTGAGATTGAACTTCTGTATGTAAATGAGCTACAGATCTCAAATAAAAATGAGGTTTAAGCTATTTAAAACAATTAAAACCCGGCATAGATATAACATGTTAAGCCACAGCTTGATGGACAGGCCAGACCAAGTATTCTACCCCTGGCCGATCACAGAGTGTCCGAGTCTTTCACATGACGAGATATCAGCCTGCAATCACCGCCGTCATTCAGTTGTTATTTAAATTAAAGGGTAGAATACCATACTTGGGCCTTTATGCACTTAATCTAACAATCTAGAGTGCACAAAGATTACTTAACCCTTTAAACGCCAGATTATTTAATTTGAATTTTCACCCACTTGAAGTTGTGTCTCGCTGACGCGATCCACAACTTCAAGTGAGTGAAAATTATTCAGATTTGGCAAAATCGAGGTCAACTCTTTATGTTGAACCAATATTCATCTCATGATTTGGTCCAGTATAATGGCAAGAGAATAAAAAATATTCTTCATCCGACAAATACTTTGCAAAATATTTGTATTTTTAGCGTAAGATGTACGAGACGTTCATCCACTGTTGGTTCTATGTTGGCCCAGCGTAGAACAAACATCGGGTGAACGTCTCGTGTGATCAGTATTTCGCTGCATAGATTAAGTTGATGGTTACGATGTAGAGATTTAGGATTACAATCTGCGGTGGGGTTCCGGTGTATTTTATTTTGATAAAGATTATTTTGCAGCTTGGCTTTACAAATAAATGTTTAGCTGTCTCTGTTTTATGATTCACGTCTAGCTGAACGTTGGCTAAGTATTCTACTGTTGGACTAAGGAAAATGGAATTAGATTCTATTCCCTTGGTTGAACTCGCAGTGTTCACACAGACATTGCACGCTAGCATGTCACACTATCATGTTCACCAGATGGGGCTAGGGCATGTGTCTGATAAGCATGAGGGTTTTTCAACCGTCCTGTTCGTTTGGCGGCATGGAATGACTACAGGGATGAATATTACCTCCGCAGGAAGGTTATGTTCTTGGTCTTGTTGGTTGGTCACACTGTCTGTCTGTCTGTCTGCCCCCCTGTTTACTTAAAAGGTAATGCACGGATTAACATTAAAATTTCACCACAGGTGTGTGTCGGGGACAACCGAATAAAGTTTGGGGATGATCCGGATTACGATCTGGATACGAGATCCTCATTACGATCCGAGTCATATGGATTTGTTGTAAAATGATATTTTGATCTACCTGCAGTATGGAACACTACGGTATGACATAACATTCTCACACCGTTGTGTACGGTTACCTAAGACCTACCCATCTTTATGAATGAATGAAATAGGTTAAATCTATGACGTCATAATTGATCATCATAATTGATCCAGTGACGTTTTACTATGTATCCACTTTATGAATGAATGCAATACTACTACTATAGGCTTTACGATCATTACGATATTTAATTTCGGCAGAGGTTTTCAGTCTCTGACTGACTGACTGTCAAAATGTTATGTTTAAAATGTTATTGATATGATGCAAAATAGAGCAAAACAAATGATTAATTCATGCAGATTTATTTACTGCAATTCTCATATGAAGGATCTCTCATCAATCTTTTATAATTCAGTTATTCGCAGAACATGCACTCTCAAATTTAAATGCCCCAGGTTTATTATATCCTGGAAACAATGAACTATCCTGCCTCAGACATTTATCAGTTTATTGGCTTCATACACGCAAACTGTCCTCTGGTCTATTTTGTTTGTTTCATATTCTATCAACACAATTTGTTAGCCTCGTGCTGGCATTCAGCGGTGGCTCAGTCGGCTCTTTAGTAACCTGCCTAGAGGAGCAGGGTTCAAATCTTGAATGTCACTAGAGTGCTTGTCCGTAAGCAGACAAGCGGTGGTGCACTAAGCGTTGCGAGTGCTCTATGAAGAACCATTATTATTTTCCAAAGTTTAAAGAAAAAAATATCCTAAAATTATTTTCTTTCCTACATTCACTCAATCGCATGCCTATCATTAACCTTTAAAGTCATAAGTACGTCTATAACAGGTTTTCTTCAACCAATATAATTTGAAGGGAAAATGAGCTTTAAATTAGGAAGATTGATATATTATGTTTTGATTTAAATTGTACATGTGTAATTATTTTTTACCCACTTGAAGTTGTGGGTCGCGGTAGCGAGACACAAGTTCAAGTAGGTAAAAAAATAAATTAGAAAACTTATCTGGGAAAAGGGTTAAACTATGCGCAGCATAGAGAGGGACGTGGCGCAATTGTTAGAGCGTGGCGCTTGGCCAATCTCGCTGCCTGCGGTGTGGTTTCGAATCCCGCTTGGTGCAGGATTTTCAGAGAGAAATATCTTGTTTCCCCCCTCTCAATATTGGGACATTGTTTAGATTTTGTGTCCTTGGGCAAGGAACTCTCACGGGCTTCACTTGAATCAGGTGTAAATAAGTACCTGGTAGGACAGAGATGGCTATGTGTGCGATTTGTTCCTAGCGCTGTATGCTGAAAAAAAAAGGAAGTAGAAATGGTATTTGAATGAACAGGTCCAGTGACCAGGGGCAATGTGTGTGAAGCGCCCAGAGCATTGTACAGTGTTGTATGTGCGCTATATGAGAACACACCATTATTATTTTTTGTATAATCTGAAACTTAAGCCGTTGATAATGTTGATAAATGTGTATATCTATCATCTGATCATACAATAGTTGCAAACGTGATAACCTCCTTGATAAAACGAAATGAAATTTTATGTAAGCAAACATTAAGTAGTGGATTAACTTTTGTACCTTACATTTTTTAAACCTGCTTATGGTGTCTAGAAAACATATTTTAATGTTAACAGCTCGAAATTTAACCCCATGGGTGTTTTTGACCGCTTATATGGAGGTACCCCAAACATGTCTAAAATTAGGGGGGGGGGGGTAGGGTTACGCATACGTATGTCGTTGCTGTTCTAGTTTTGAAATATACACTTGAAATATACCATATAAACGTTAATTAAATAATCCGTTCAAATGATGTATTGCATGGTGCAGAGGATTGAAGAGTGATCTCTACAAATAATTTCAGACATTTTTTTATTGCAAAAAAATCAATATCGACAACAAAACAAGCTGGTGAACTTGCCTCAGCTACATTAATCATGTTAATATCTATCTGAAACATATTGCAGACGATGTTTGTCGACATCTTCTTGTGCTTTGTGCGTATTGCATCACAACTGTGATAGTTTCCTGTGATAGAACCGTAGTTTCCTGCTCTTTTTCTGTTCACATTCAAAGGTAAAGATATGAAATATTAATCTTGACACGCCATATTTAAAAAGGCGAATATAATTATAACGCCATTAATGATATGAAAGGGTGTATCTGCCACTTTAAAACTTTACAAAGTGGCAGATATACCCTTTCATATCCGAGGGGATGAATGTTGATACATCACGCGTCTCTACGAAGGTCGTCAAAATGTCAAGCGGAGAAACTCAACTGATATGTGGCTATTTATGGATTCCGTGACTCAGTCGTGATAATACGCTTAATGGCGTTTAAAACATCCGTTTGAACAAAATGGTATGATTAGACAGGTGAAAATATAAAGCTGCATGGTCCGGTGCTGACTAGATGTTGAACCAACGTCGGTGATATTTGATTCTTTTTAGTTGAGCCACGTAAAGGTTCTGTGTGTATATTTACCTTAGCTCGGTCCCGATTATATTCGGCTTTTCATTTTTTATCACCATATTAAATACCAGCTTTTGAAAATGTTAAATATAAAAGGTGACATCAATCAGCAAGATTTCAAATTTTATACCTCTATTTTGTCAAATCCGAATAATTTGCACTCACTTGCAGTTGTGGATCGCGTCAGCGAGACACAACTTCAAGTGGGTGGAAATTTCAATTAAATAATTTGGCTGGTGAAGGGTTACGAGAAGGCGTTCTGTGACGAAAGTACAGTTTACATGTTAGTTACGTCAACACTTAAAGAAAGATCGCTGCTATTTCTTCAAGAGAAGATAATATCACTTGTTATTTCGGCCGCGTTACAGACGTAACGATAAACTTTCCCCATGAGACACGCCCAAGATATAGCGAGTAAATCAATCTTTATTTTGTTTTCAATGCATTGTCAGATTATGACATTGTGTGTGAGATGATTCAGATGCGAGGATCATAATCATATAATTACATAATCATAATCATTCTAAATTCATCGCTGCATTCATGTTATATCAGAAATATTTTATAGGCGCCTACATGTGTTTCGTGATAATATACACTGTCATCTTGAGGATGTCGAATATAAGGAAAACAAAACTTGTCTGCGAGTTATCATGTCTCGCCGATATTTAACTTACTTAAAATTATTCCAGAAAGTGAATGACTCGGGAGATTAATGTAATAATGATAGACATTCACTATGATTTCGCCATGAAAAACGCACGCAATCACTCGACATGCAAATATTCTGATATTAATCGCAGATTGTGAAAAAACTAGTGAGTAGTCCGGCGCGGTCCTTAATTCCAAGGCAGAATGGATGCTGCTGTTCTGCTGCGCAAATGCAAACAGTAACTGCTCACTCGAAAAGTAAGCAGTTACTGCTGTTTGTATTTGCTAATGCCGCGTCTGCATTCGCGGACGCGATGCTGAGCCCGCGGACGGCGTCGCCGTCTTCATGTGAGTGCTGCCGCTAATTTGATGATTCTGGTGGCTTAATTAAATTTAGATTTTATTCGGTTAGTTTTCAGTTAATGTGCGGCAAAATCGTTGGAGAGAAAACAGACGAAAACACATTAAGAAAATGGAAATAAATATTTATGAGGAAATTAAGCCTGTCTTTGTTAGTTAGTCCCATCCAGTGTCATTAATCAGTGTTAATGGTGCGGTGCATCCTACAACACATTTAAACACATTTTTAGTTTTATAATACTTTTTTTGACAATATGGCCCCACACTGTGTTTTATATGACTTAAAAAAGGATATCAAATTATTATATTTCGTGTAATGCAGCTCTTGGCATACCCGTTGATATGACGCAGTCATTATCTCGTCGCAATCATAACTTCGAAATTGAAAAAAATAACACATACAAAATAATCAGCATTTAATTTATATCAATATAACCTAAACAAACAGGTTTGTATTCAGAACGTACATGTCAGCCCGGCCTAGAAGTGACGCCAGATATAGGGTACAACAATGGGCCATATGTGTGTGAAATTGGCCAGGTATGGGTCTAACAGAGGGTGCTGCTCGCAAAATATATGAAAATCAACAGCTCGTCTATACACAATGCATCATTAATGCTCTGTTCACACAGCAGTAGGGGCCTATATGTCATCGAAAAACTGAGTAATCTGTGTGTATTATAATTTATAGTGAGCGTAATTGTTTGATGAAAAATATTTCTTAATCATCTACTGTCTAACTAATTACTATTTTTTTTTATAAAAAGCAGGAGAAAAATTGTTTTTTTGCATGTCTTCCTTGTGCGACATTGCAAACAACGTGATTACCAGCAACGTAATTGTGATTATGGCGTCAACGTAAAACACGGCTGCAGGTATTGGTAATATAATTATATGGTTTGGCGAACCTCGTATTGAACAGTAGATGGATACACAATCAGATTATGGTCAGGTCGATAAAATATGCTGATCTTCTATTAATCACAAAGAACTTGGACTGTAACCTTTTAACCGCCCAATTATTCAATGATTTCTTGAATTTTTACTCACTTGAAGTTGTGTCTCGCTGACGCGATTCACAACTTCAAGTGAGTGAAAATTATTCAGATTTGACAAAACGGAGGTCAACTATTTTCAAATATTTCTGATGGATGTCACGTTTTATCTTGAACATGTTTAAAAGCTGAATGTAATGTGCTAATAAAAAATGTAAAAAATGGAATATAATCAGGACTGGCGGTTAAAAGGTTGAGAGAAGGCTTTGTCTCATCTTAAAGGCTAAGTTATGTGTGTCTGTAATATCAACGCTTTTATTCAGACAAAAGTGTTTGTTTCTGAGTGGTAAAATATGAGGGTCATCACTCTCGTGGTCTGGGTCGAAACGCAAAGACCCAATAAAGTTATGACAGGTGTCGTGTGGCGCTCACATTCCGCGCGGGCAAGACGACAGAAATATCCCAGCAACCGGGAGAATTCAGCCCTGAAGGGAGTTATCCATAACATCCCCGTAGGGCTCCCTCCCCTGCGTCAAATCAAACCTAATCTGGAGAGGGCTGAAGGCATCAATCATAGCCGAGGAGGATTTTAGGCAGTACGCCGCCTGCCGACCTTGGAGAAAGCGCCCACGCGAGTGCCGCCGAACTAACTCTGCAAACACGAGGCATTGAACCAATGCTGTTTTAATGTTGGCACAGCGTCGAAGACGGTGGACCAACATAAAAACAGCATTGGTTCAATGCCTCGTGTTTGCTGGGAAGACAGCCCAGCGGGGCAGATATAATAATAATCCCAGCCAGGATGGGAAACCGTCAGCTGATGCCCAATATCAGCAAAGATCCTTCTATAATGGGCATTCTATAGTCCTGGGTTTGCTTTTACTAATTAATAGATAGGTCTAATACACAAGTACAGCAAGCAAATGAAAAGCTGGGTGCAAGTTTTTCATCGCATACCAATTTTCGTCATCAGCTTATGCTTACATGTTGCTATCTCCCCTTGAGAATGCGTAAAGATTCAACTGGCTGCTATTTTACAACAAATTTCTGGTAATACCGATCAAGGCAATCCATATATGACATTGTAAGAGGATTTCCATACTCCTGCACTGGAAATGCAGTGCAGAGAGCTACTAGTTTAGCGTACCTTTTTATTTCATCGTCTAATCTGAATTTATTTTTTTACCTTTTGAATGTGAGACTTTCACCATAAAAATCAGATCAAGACTTGAATTTGAAAGAAAACATGACTGCTTTTACGCTTAACATTTACCACTGCGCACGGCTTAGGAACTCCCCGTTGAGTAATAATAATGACATGCGTGTAGCCTGCGTCTACATCATTTTTATCAACCCTTATTAACCCTTACAACGCTGCAATATTTTCTATAAACCATAGAGAAAAAAGGGTCTTTTTAATTTGAATCATCATAGCTTTCTCAGTTAGCTCTTTCTGCTTCATTTAAATACCTATGTTATGGATCTACCACCATTATAAATATTTTAATTCTTTTAGTGTGGGGATCGTCTTTAGACGTCAGAATCTGACGTCTACATACGTCAGCTTCTGACGTATAAAGACGGTATCCGCGCTGAAGGGGTTAATCCGTGTCAGCTGGTAATATTTCATTCATTTAAAGCCAGAATTGCCAACGCAATTTTCAGCTTTGAATGAAAAAAAATGTTTCAGATAAGTTTTAGTTTTAGTTATCAAGATGTGTGATTGTTTGGAGCCAAATTAAAAATATATGAGTAATTTCCCCCCACTTGAAGTTATGGGTCGGGGTAGCGAAACACAACTTCAAGTGGATGAAGATTTAAATAAGAAAACTTAGCGGGAAAAGGGTTAAAATCACGAAGAATAAACACCTGCCAAATTGTGATTAACTGAACATCTATCATTATTATATCTATTCCAGTAGGTTTTGACGTGTTTTCAAGCTGGCTTGAAAACGTAAGTATATAGAGACCGAACAGGAAGAAGGGTTTTCAAAAATTTCTGATGCATTGTAGTTCCAGCCCTTGTGAATTCAATATATGCCGCCCGTGGACAAAAAAAAGACGACAACAATTAATCGGACAATTTGCTTTGAGCCATTGTGTTTGTTTATGTGGCTTAAATACTGATTACCTGGTTATGGTATTGGTATTATCCTGGTGAAGCTCTACTGACGGATTTAATTTCCTAAGACTGACCTCTAGTGTTATCACCCGAGGGGAATCAGAGTAATAGAACAGTAAGCACGACGCATTTACCCAATGTTTGACTAATGTTGGGCCAACGTCGTAGACGGTGGGCCAACATTGGTCAAACATTGGGTGGACCAATGTTTGACTAATGTTGGGCCAACGTCGTAGACGGTGGGCCAACATTGGTCAAACATTGGGTAGATGTGTCGTGTTTGCTGGGATAACAGTACATGTCACTGATAAGTCTCCAAGCTTCTCTAACTTTAGCTCTACGGTCCTCCACTGAGAAATATAATTTGGTGACATTGTTATGTTGCAATGCTGTTTTTAATTATTGCTCACATGTGTGCCATACTTTTTTTTGTGATTTTTCTGATCTATTTGTCTCAATGGTGCCATTATCGACCGTGCGACAGTGAAATTAAATGAACTCATATAATAATGCGTTCAGCAGATAAAAATGTAAATCTACACAACTAATATCATACTTGAGTGCACAATGTTCCATTGGTCCGGTGTGTAGTCATAAATATATCTGCTTGTTATCCCCCCCAGTAGTGCATCGACCCAGTTTAGCCTGCACGGTGTACAAAGGTGGCCTGAAACAAGATTATTCTTTTATTCATAAGGTACGACCATACATACTCGGCCCCAAAGTTGCCTCAATAATGGGACAGCGTCTCTGACGTTGTCCCATCATTGAATCAATTTTCCGGACTGGTTGAGATGTTGTTGGCGTGAGGTTCAGAACTCGTCCTCAGTATGATTTATTGTATTCTGTGCTCGCCTCGGAGAGAGACAGGCCGGACCAGAATTTGGGTGATAAATCAAAACCAAACTACTCTCCGTCGTGGTACCTTGTCATGCGACGTGGGTTATTTATAGAAATGGAGCAAGAGACGGACAATCCTTTCTGATAATTCTGGACATGTACGAGACCTAAAACAACGCGGATAAATTATATTTGTGGCGAGGGATCACGAATACCCATGCAATAAATTTTACCCTCTCTTTGCTCAAATGTAAGATATATTTCACAACCAGCGCTGCTTAAAATTATGCAATTTTTACTCACTTAAAGTTGTGGATCGTGTCAGCGAGACACAACTTTAATTTCATTGCATAACGGAGCGGTACTGACCTTTAAAAACACTGGATGGACTCCAGCCACATTTTACCTTTTGTACATCATTGCTGCGAGATCTGCGTTAGTACCGCTACTAAGCCGGGTGCCCAGGGTATGCCGTTGTGTACTGCCCATGGAAGATTATGGCAAGACCCGAGGATAACTCCAATGGTTCTTGGTAAACAGGTTGTGGATTGCATACAGTGTGCTTTGATCAAACGGACTAATACATCAATTTTTTTTTTAAATATATTTATCATGTCCATTTGTGCCCAGCAGGCCTATATATAACAACCTACTCATCAAGTTATCCTTAACCCTTTAACCGCCAAATTATTCAATCTGAATTTACACCCACTAGAAGTTGTGTCTCGCTGACGCGATCCACAACTTCAAGTGAGTGAAAATTATTCAGATTTGACAATATGGAGGTCAACCATTTTCAAAAATTGCTGATTGATGTCACATTTTATCTTTAACATGTTTAAAATGTGGTACTTAATGTGCTAATAAAAAATGAAAACACGAATATATGCGGCACCGGCGGTTAAAGGGTTAAACCACTTTCGTCGTTTTTAATGTGTTTTACTAACCGATCAAATCACCGTTATTAGGAGCGAAATGTGCGCATAAACATGATAAACATTAAGATTTGCAAACTTTTGGTCTATAATTGAACAAATATGCATAATTTTCACCCACGTGGGTGAAAATTTAAATTATTTAATTTAGGGGTTAAAGTGGTCCAATATCATCCATGTTATAGTTTGTAGTTATTCACTAGGTGGCGCTTATAATGTTATCTCTGTTTTTCTCGCGGTGCGTTCTGGGTATATAATTATCATGATAATGGTGAAAATGGGGAACAGTGGACCACTACTTTAATGTTCTTCCCAGAAGTCACAGCTCATAATTTATTTTATCACGATATTCGACACGCCGAGGGGAAGAGAGATACTGCATGTGTTATGACACGCATGCCGTCAGTGATACACTTACACTACTATGTTTAGTCAACCAATTTTTCTATTGCTGCGTTCAGCTTATATCATAAAAGTTTATTGACATTTATAATAAGTCAACACGTGGTGCGTTCAGTGTTTGACATTTGTGGGACTCCCTCAGTATATTTATGGTATGGTCACGTGATAATATGCCACCTATTTGGGAAGATAGCTGAAAATAAATCCTGCTATGTCACCACGTTACCTGGACAACGCAAATGTCACAGTAAAACAGGGTGGGTTGCAATGACAACTGCTGCAGCAAAACTCGCGTGGGCCAAGCTGTCATTATCACGTGGGCACGACGTTGTATTAACGTTGAATCAACGTCATCGACGTTGATTTAACGTTGATACAGCGTCGTTCTCCTCGATCAAGTGGTGAAATCATAAGGTTAATGTTAATGTCAGCCGTCTCAGGCAGTATCTATTTTCTTTCATCAAAACGTTTTTCTATTAGCTACTATCAGATATATTGTAATAATTATTATGTTTGACGTTAAATTATATTTTTATTTCGTTGCATTAAATCGATCTACCCACGATCGCTATCTGATTATATTTTGACATTATTATGCTTGCAAATGGTCAAACACCATCCGCTGGGACGCAAACGAGAAATAACAGGGGACTGCGCTACATTATTTATCTTCAATCCTGATAAATATGTTATAGGATGTTGATCGGTATGGAGTCGCTGGATCTGTCTCACATATATACTACCATTTATATCGAAACACAGACATAAGATAAACAATAAAGACATAAATATTTCGATCAAAACTATTTAGGGGAATGAGAATAAAGAAGAACAAAATAAATAAGTGGAATTATATAAAATGAAAACTCAACGCGTAGCCTACTTATTTTATGCATTATAGCACATTTTTGTCAAGTTTTTTTTTTATTAATGTAATCACGTGATGCATAAATAAGACAGCTGTTCTTAATATTAACGGATTAAATTAATATAACAAGGCATTTGGGCGCCACGGAGAAAGTGTCTATTTGTGTAAGTAGCATTGATCTGTTGTGGCAGAGAGAGAGTATCGCCCGAGTGTTGGAGGGTCAAACAATAGCTGTTGTGGCCATATCGGATGAAAGAACCCACGAGATGGACTTCAAAACGGAATCTCGGCTCTCCTATTGGTCGAGATCACGATCTCGACCAGTAGGAGAGCTGAGATTTAGGAGAGACTTGTTCCCCAGTTTCGGACAGACACAGCCACTCTGGCTCAATCACTACTCATTACTTCCAACAAACAAATCGATACAAATCAGAACACGGACAGTTTTATGGTCGGGGATGTCCCACCTGGGAGCTATTCGTCCACTCTGTCCAATGACACCCAGGACGATTGGCAATGATTACGGGGGACAAGGGGTGGTCCGCCGGCGATCATCTTTACGTGGCTCAGCCAGACAGAAAGAAGCGCAGCTGCATCCAGGTGGAAAAAAACAACCATCTCCGACAGAACTCCTATGCTGCCGTGCAAAGCCAAAAGGCAGTATCTGCTTACTTTACAAGTGAGCAGATACTGCCTTTTGGCTCTGCAGAGCAGTATAACAGCTTAAATTGAAAGATCACGGGGTGTAAACCAAAATGATAGTCCGTTTTTTTGTATCACAGAATCAATTACCGTGGTCCCGTTCGAGAACCTCCCATTCTCACACGTGGCTGTGCAAAACAATCAGCTCCGAATCACCTTCATCATTGGCTTTTACCAACTATCATACACCTGGTGCGAGAAGAGTTTAGCTGGTAGAATAGTTGTCTCCACAAGGATCCTCGGTTTGAGTACCAATGAGTACGATTTTCCTCTCCACTGTGCACATCAATTTTGACATCCTCATCTGTCTTGTCCTGTCGCAGTCCTAGGGTCGCAATCAATGAAAAACATTACCTGATTACCACTCCAAATAATCACCCCGCAATGGGCTGGATCAGGATGGGGGAATGGATGGGGGAGCAATCAATATATTTTGAGCCACAAACCTATGACAAGCGTATCCGACGCTGTTCCAACATTGAACCATCATCTGTTATTAATCCATGGTTTGAGTAACATCACCAAAATCCCTACCATCACCACATGTGTCGTTGGAATTATGGAGGAAAGTTTTGTTTTTGGCGTGGAAGTCTTATTTCCAATTAAGGGATACACAGCACAACAGAGGTATGCCGTACTATACTTAAAGGTGACATATCACCCCTTATATAGTATAAATAAATTTGTGACAAATAAATCAAAGTTGGGGCACAAGTGTTTCCTTATATGAGGTGATTGCCTATCATGTGACCCTCTGAGAGGGTCACATGATAGCCAATCAACCCATATAAGGACATAATTATTCATACCATATAAGGGGTGATAGATCACCTTTAACTGTCGTGCAAAGCCAAGAGGCAGTATCTGAAGCGGAGCGCCAAAAGGCAGTATCTGGTTTATTGACAAGTCAGCAAGTAAGCGTTAGGCCAAAAGGCAGTATCTGCTCACTTTACTTTGGTTTAACGTTGATACAGCGTCGTAGACGGTGGACCGAACTTAAAACAACATTGACTCTTGTGTCTGCTGTGTAGTTCTGGACACTCACCCAAATGATGATAGGTGTTTCTAAGTCACGTGATGCTAAATTGCCAATCAATAGTCGCCATTTAGGTTTATACTGTCAAATGGCCCAAGTTTAGTTCATTTTTTATCACCATATGGAGATATCGTGATTGAAATGTGGTTTATCAATAATTTGATATGGTATGAGACAATAGAATGTAAATCATTACATTGATTTTTATTTACTGTTTATATCATATGCCCAATGTAATAATTGAATTGAATTGATAATATGCGATAATAGAATGTAAGTCGCAACTTTGATCAATACAATGTATTTTATATAAAAGCATTTCAGGGATACACTTAGGGGCTTAACTGTTCAAGACATAGCAGCTTAAACTGACAAAATGATAGCTTCATGTACCAGGGAAAATCTGAAATGTTGAGCCAAGAAAGAGACGCGTAACAGATATTCCTAGAACTGATTCACTACTTGTTCGGATTACAACTCACTCAGGCATTAAAACGAATCAATAAAAATCTTTTTTTATCGCGGGGAGTTCTCAATAGGGGAGAACGGGGCAAAAGAGGCCGCTGGATTAATCTGCTTTATTCTCATCCAGCTAAACTGAATTCTGCGTGCATACTATTGACACAGATGTCCTCACTGACGTGCAAAGACAAACAGCAGTAACTGCTTACTTGAAAAGTGAGCAGTTACTGCTGTTTGTCTGACGTCGTCTGCATTCAGCACTCCGCTTATCACTAGAAAGTACTGAAGAAAAAATACTGTGTCTCTCGATGATCTGAATGGCATCAGCCCTCAGAGGGCTGTCTGTTACTTAATCAGCTGGACCCGTATTATCGTACAAGTTACGATATATCGTAGGCTTCTGATTGGTCGAGATGGCCATCTCGACCAGTCCGAAGCCTACGATATAACGTAACTTGTACGATAATACGAGTCCTGTGATTTAGTTGGAATGACCAAAACCATGGAGTTTTGTGTCGTTTTTTTCATGTTGTAACATCGTATTCCACTTCAATCTAATGAGATAAATGTCTGAATTCTGATATGTTTAGATGCGGGTTTTTTCCGCGCTCCCTATTGTTCAATCAATCAATCAAACGATAAAACTTCTATGGCGCCTATATCCTCAGCGGACCGAGTTCAGAGGCGCACAAATCGTTAGCGTTAAGTCTCTGTTTAATAAAGGAACGTGACACATGACTGGGCAGCGCAATCTCACAGATAACTCAATAATCTGAACTGATCCGCACATTGCAGCGACCTCAAAATAAGACAGGACCGCCCGGCTTCCCGGTGACAGCCTGTCGTAATAGCCCCCGCGGAGTCCTGCCAATCCAGGCAGACGTGGGGGGAAAGGGGGCATAAAACATTCTCGTCTAAATCTGTGCCCCATCCATGCCACGTAAAGCCCATATTACCGTAATCAATCACCTATTGATTACAACCGGCGGGCTTTCTTGCTCTATTTTTCTTCACCCCGCCCGCCGCTCCTGCCAGTAGGCCTAATATCGACAGAGCGCATTTAAACGACGTCCATTTATTTGTCTCCACGGCAAACACGTTGATCCAACCTTGGTTTAAGGTCGGGCAGCGTCGCAGACGATGATCCAAAATTAAGCCAGAATCGGATAAATTTACCATGTTTGTAAGGACAGTATTGGTTGAGTTGTTTTCAGTACAAGTCCGCCCTAATAGGATATCATTATCTAGATCACAACGGAACAGTGGAAATTAATATTTTTCTTTGTGAAATAAGAAATGGGGTGTTTTCTTTGTTCCAGGAATTCCTGATGGCAATGTTGACTTGGTGTTGGTCCACTGTCAACGACAGTGGACCAACATCGAATCAACATTGGCTATCAAAGCAAACGGGTCGGGACCCTGGTGCAGTGGTTAAAACTACTTGCTTGGGAAATCGGAGATCGCGGGTTCGAACCCCACGCTGGCCTTCAAGTTTCAAAGAAACACATTTTTTTCCCCCGCTCGGCCTATATGTGCACAAAGGAGGCCTACAACCCCATTTATTTTTCTTACCCTAGCAAACACACTGTGTGTTCAATTCTAGACAGATCTACGTCTGCGACGTTGGACAATCAAACCAACATAGATCCAACTTTCACTATTTGGTGAAATCCTTTGATCAGCCAAATGACTGCTGACGAAAAATAATTTATCCAAACTTCATCAACGTCGCAGACGCATGTGATCTAGAATTGAAGCACCACACCAAGCAGCTACGGCGGTGGACCAACGTTAATCCAACGTCCATTCAACGTGTTGTGTCTGCTGGGCAGAGTGACCGAGTCGTGTTACCTGGTGAAGACAGCTTACGAGAATTACAGACTGATTGGTCAACAGAAGGGGAAGCTGGAAGGCAGATCCTTATTTATGATTTAATTAAAAACATCAAACAAATATTTTTTGTTTGGACAAATATTGCAAAACTGAGAACTGCCACCGACGGACAACCTACACACTATCTACATACCACCTACATAATTATAAAGTCAATTATACGCTTTATAAAACAATGATTTATTTAACAATCAGTGCTGAATGTGTGTAACTGCCACTTTCACCACTGAGGGATAACTGACCTCTGGTGGGCCATAGTCGCTGGGATTTAGGCCATGTTCTCTGTTTGCCAATCCCTGTTGAGCAATATTAACAGCTCAGGATTGGCTTCACAAATTGAAAGTATTGTAAGAAAACTTGTTTAATTCTATACAATAATGACAATTATACAATAATATATGTTTCAAAACTATACGTCTGACAAGAGCGAACTCGTATCACTGTCACCACGTTCTCTGTCATATCCGCCCTCAATCTCTAATGTAATGTTCTTCGTTGTCTCTTGTATTCCGGATATATAGCCATGGTAATCATGATAACATAAGATGGTCCACAGACCAAGTATGATCACAACAACCTCAAACATCGTAAACACTAGACCAGCAAAAACAACAAACACGTTGACGTATAACCTGGCTACAAGTCTCCCCATGACTGTAACACGCATTATACTGACAAGGATGTTAGTCCATATGATCCAGGGCGGTAAATCTTTATGGATCCCGTTACGCTGGGAGTCATCCTTGGTGCGACTGATAGCAGTGATCAGCCTGATAATATACATGAACATCATCAGATTGATGGTCACCGTGGCGCAGACTGCGGCCGCCCCGAACTCGTGAGATAAGCCTGCCGGATAGATGCTAGATGAAACAGATAGATAAAACAATATTCCAGTGGTAGCTATTTCTACAGCGAGAAAACTGGAGAACAAGATGTTCCGTCGGCATCCAGAAGAGAAGCAAAGCATGGCGTTACGAGTAAATTTCGCAGAATGAGAATGATCTTTGGAAACAGTTTACTCACACGACTAATGTCTGTGAAGTTTATTCACACACTAATAATCTGGTTTCCAAATTTTCAATAAGGGAAGGCTCAGAACACATGTGAACGTGATCATTGTGTGGGATGAGGATAGGCGACCATGTACAAAAGTACATTTATTAAAAAGGCGTCATTAATTATGCAGTTTTTGACAGCAGCCTCAGATGTGGTCCTGTGGTTCCCCATATAATATATAGTATAGACATTGACTTTACAATGATTTAATATGATTCTTGTTCGGCCAGCGACCAATACATAATACATTTTGTGACATACCTGCATATATCAAATGATTAGTGGCCATATTAGGCCCTATACCATTTTGTCCGACAGATCGTTGGTTCGACAAGCCATTGGTCTGACACCACACCCATATTAAATTTACCTGGATTGATAAATTGATAAAGTTTGAAATAAAACTTCTAGTACCCCACCCCTTGATATTGTAATAGTCTGTCTTCAGCACTGTTTATGCATATCAACCTGGGTAGACAAAAAAAACCACCTGATTCAGTAGGGATGGAAAGGGCAGATCAATTTATTTTTTACCGCTTGAAGTTACGGTCATTTTGTTTAATTTAAAACCAAGCATTGGCAAATCTTGATGTTTAACCATACATTTCGTTCCCAATAACTGCGATTGAAACGGATATAGTCGGGATTAGCTATGTCACGGTTAACCAGCTATAACATGACATTTTTCGATGATTATTTTATATATAAAACGTTGATCACTGATGGCGATTCCACGTATCATGTTCAAGTCATGCAGGAATTTTCAGTAAATAAGTATTACATTAAATTAAAGTAATAAATTAATTAAATTGCCAAAAACCAGCAAATTAAATAGAAGTAATAAATTAGATTAAATTGTCATTCCAAACAAAATCGGCCATTAATAATCGTCTCGATTATTAAAATGTGCCAATCTAAAGAAAGTGTTTGTTTCAGCAGCGTGGTGCTTGAAGTTGAGGGTCGCCAGCGGGTGTAAATTACTGTTAACCTTCAACGTGCTAATCACGTCTAAGCCGTGTTCATCATTTTAATTTGTCCTTCAAAAATAATTATTTGAAGTTTAATGAGCATTACGTTTAGAATATTAGCATATAGTTTGATTGAAATTATGCATATATCAGTGATTTTTGCCTAATTGAATCTGGTCAGGAATTCCTGGAATACACGTTTTCTTGTGTCAATCTCACCAGAAAAACAGATATTACCTCATTTTTTATTTTCTCAGAAAATAATATTTATTTTCACTGTTCCGTTGTGGGTGGTTACTGTGTATGTATATAGGGACCACATCTAACGCTGATGTATAATTAGCCGCGCCCGCTTTAACAACCATTCTCTCTTATTAATAATCTGTACACGATGGCCTCTCTTAATGCCACGATGACCATGGTCACCTGCCACTAAACACAAAACATTTGTATAATATTTGTACAACGTCGGTCCAACGTCTTCGACGTTAGCCCAACATTGTACAAATATAATACAAATGTTTGGTGTTCGCTGGGCTATGGTTAGCATCACTTGATTTGCACACGGTGGTCACTTTTCATGCCACGATGACCATATGACCTATGATCAGCACCACCTGATTGAACATTTGCAAGCAAGTTTAGCTATGTGCTAAATAACCTGTTTTCACGGACAAAGATTATTCTTATCCTGTGGAATTTACCTGTAACACAATGTTTTGCTTTTCTTTTGGATCCCAACGTAACGTCTTGTTCTCTAGTTTTCTCGTTGTAGAAATAGTCGTCACTCAAATGTTGTTTCAGCTTGCAGTGTTATATCCGGCAGGACTATCTCACGGGTTCGAGGCCGTCGTAGTGTGCGCCACGGTGACCATTAATCATGTACATTATCTGGCTACTCATTGTTATCAGTCGCACAAAGAATGACTCCCAGAGTAAGGCATCTATACGAATTTAGCGCCCTGGATTATATGGACTAACATCCTCGCCAGCATAATGCGTGTTACAGTCATGGGGAGACTTGTAGCCAGGTTATGCGTGAACGTGTTTGACAGTGTTGACATCTTTGTTGTTTTTGCTGGTCTAGTGTTTACGATGTTTGAGGTCGTTGTGATCATACTTGGTCTGTGGATCATCTTATGTTATCATGGTTACCATGGTTATATACCCGGAATACAAGAGACAATGAAGACAATACATTAGAGATTGAGTGCAGATATGACAGAGAATGTAGTGACAGTGATACGAGTTCGCTCTTGTCAGACGTATATTTGCGAAAACAACAAACGAGGTCAATGCGTTTGGCTCACTGTAAACCCTTTGACCCCTACAACGCTGAATTACTTTTTCATAAAACATGGAGAACGAAGGGTTTTATTCAATTTGAAATCATCATAAATGTCTTATTCAGCTCTTTCTGCTTTATTTGTATACCTATGTTTATGTCTAATGTTATGTCTAAGGCCATTATTATATATTTTTTAATTCGTTCTGTGCGAGGATCGACCTTAGACGTCAGATTCTGACGTCTTAACCCTTTAACCGCCGGTGCCGCATATATTCGGGTTTTCATTTTTATTAGCACATTAAGTACCACATATTAAATATGTTAAAGATAAAATATGACATCAACCAGCAATATTTGAAAACAGTTGATCTCCATTTTGTCAAATCTGAATAATTTTCACTCACTTGAAGTTGTGGATCGCGTCAGCGAGACACAACTTCAAGTGGATGAAAATTCAGATTGAATACTTTGGCGGTTAAAGGGTTAGGACGGTCCCCGCGCTGAAAGGGTCAAGCGCTAAACACGACAATAATCGTTTTTAATCGGTTTTATAGTTGAAGTTGTGGGTCGTGAGTGAAACTTTAACTAAGATAACTGTACTGGAAAAGGTTTAATTGGTTAAGGTTAAGGTTAAGGTTAAGGAATATAATATTGTTAAACAGGGATTGGTAAAGATCGAAGCTAGCTTAAATACCAGGGATCCTGGCTTAGCATTAAACTAACATAGGTCTTGTCCCCTTAGTGTTTGTTTCAAACAAGTTATTTTATGATACTTTCAATTTGTCAAGCAAATCCTGATCAGTTGATTTGTTAAACAACATAATATTGAGAACCTAGATTAAATCTCACCGACTCTGGCCCAGCAGAGGTCAGTCGTCCCCTCAGTGCTGAAAGGGTGCCACTGACACTATAAAATTAGCCGTTACAACCCTCTCAACATTGCCATGGTTTCATCTTCATTATTGTATAAAAAGAAAAAAAATATCTTATTATGGGATAATATAATAATATAATTTAAACTTTAAACTGGATACATGGAATTAATCGTGTATGCTGTGAATGAATGTTGTAATGATAATCAACAAGGTTTGTTAAATAAAACGTATAGCCGACTTTATAATTATGTAGGTGGTATGTAAATAGTGTGTAGGTTTCCGTAGGTGGCAGCACTCATCTTAAAACTGTGTTGTTGTCTTTGTGCGGCACCTCTTTTTGTCTCTCTGATTGCAATAATTGGTTCCCCAGTTTTGCAATATTTGTCAAAACCAAAAAACCCCATTTGAACGATGTTAATTTCAAACGCTTTCAATTGAATGATAAATAACTTAAATTTTCAATAAAGGTATTGGTTAATTGTTTGGCCGTCATTTTATTAGCTTGATTAAATTAATCGTAATTTCATCTGTATTGTCTATGCAATGTCAAGCTATTTATGAACGAGATTCAGACTGACTTGAAGTTACTTATATTTTTACTTTAAAACAAAATTTTAAATCGACAATACGATCAATGTTTGATTGTTCAGTGATTGAGTTCCAGTGTACGAACAATATTCAGGCTGACTTAAAAGTCTCTTGATCTGTCTCTTGATCCGTCTTCAAATTAATTTGATCAATCAGTCAATAATTCTCTTAATCTAATTTCATTTTATTTGGCCAAGGAATCAGTAATTCTCTTAATCTATCTTCATTTTAATTTGGCCAAAGAATCAGTAATTTTCTGTCTTCATTTTATGTTTAAATAATCAGTCAGTAATTCTCTTAATCTATCTTCACTTACAGTTGAGCAATCAGTCAGAAATTATCTTAATACGTATTCACGTTAATTTGACCAAAGAATCGGTAATTCTCCTAATATCTCTTCACTTTAATTTGGCCAAAGAGTCAGCAATTCTCCTAATGTATCTCCACATTATGTTGGCCAATCAGTCAGTAATTATCTTAATCTGTCATCATTAATATTTTTAATATAACAAACTTGTGTTTTTGTGCCTGCTCCATCTTGATTTTTATTATCAATTCACGAGGCTCTAAAAAAAACAAGTGCATATTTGTGGTGACTGTTTCATAGCAAGCCTGAAATAATGTTTCGAGCGTGACCCACTGCTGGGTCAAAATGAGAGACCGTCTGGATGCTGAAGTATAATACAGCTCAATTGATGCAACGTGAGAAGCTGCCTCAATGCCAGATTGCCTAACATCTGAGAGATACCATAGCCCACACATCGAGAAAACGCTGCTACTAATCTGGGTGGTGTGGTGTCCCCGCAAAACGGCGGACATTGTAACTATGCTGGTTTAATGCTCGGCCACCGTCGCAGACGGTGGCCCAGCATTAAACGAGCATAGTTTGACTGATTGCTGGTTTGATGATTATTGGCATATGTTGCCCGTCATCTTGCCTGTCTTTAATTTATACATGTAGACCTACACAGCGTTTGACATCATATTACACATGGCACCACAGATGTCTGCTGACCCTAAGCCACCAGATGGATTGTCGTATCACCTGCTGACTGGTTCACGCCACATATGATACGACGGGGATAGTCAGGGCGTGATAGTCTACATATGGCACAGCACAACCAGCTGCAAAGAATATGTCTGTAGCCGTTCTCTATTACACCGGATTAATTTATTAAGCCCCCCCCCCCCCCCCACACACACACACACCTTGCCGTATTAAGAGGCTCACATTATTAAATTTATCCGCACGATTATTTCACCAGTACGACTAAATACCATCATGTGCGATCATGCACATTTTGGAGCCGTCACACAAATACTAGGCCTGCTACGGAAATCTGTTCACATTTCACTGAAATATTGACAACAATACATTACGCTGGACAATAGATCAGCTCGGAGAGCGTCTTTGCTGTTGTTTGTGCGCCACATCGGAATTGCATTTTGGCGCCGCATAGCGATTTGTGTGAGGAACGCGAAAATACTGTCACCTGAACACTAGTTATGTTTTTTCCATCATTACATAATTTAAAGTGATATAAATACATAACTTACATTACGTCACTTTATTTGCGTCAGATACAACCTTACAGGAGAGACTATTTTAATGTCATACAACTGTGATCCTATTTAGCAACATGTTTGATAAACGATGCTAGATACATGTAGGTCCCTTAAAGGCAAAATGACCTTGATTTGACCTATTTTTTTCACGTCATTACTTTCAGATCCTGAAATTGCGTGGCATATAAATTCATTCATTTATACTCTTATGAGTGATTTTTGTTTCTATTTACATGTTACCATTACAATAGTTGCTAAAAAGTAGGATGTCATCATATAATCTGAAAATTCTGACGACGATAACCTCTGACATACACACTTGAAGCTTCCAAAATTGAAAAAAAACATACGTTTTTGAACTTTAAAGGCCATAACCGCGCGATTCTAGACTTAACGTTTCTGTGTCGTGTTTACTGGGTAGTGGCCCACTCCAGCAAACACGAGACGTTGACCTAGTATCGGGTTAGCGCCGGGCCACCGTCTGCGATGCTGGCTCAACAATAACCCAACATTAGGTGAATGTCTTCTGTTTGTTGGGATGAGGTAGTTGAGATACATCTGTCTCTTGTCGTTGGAGACTGGCAGGACACTGTACTTTGACCCATTGTTGGTTCAATGTTGGCCCACCGTCTGCGACGCTGGTCCAACATTGAACCAACAATGGGTCAGCGTCTCCTCTTCGCTGTGACGTTTTCTGGTGACGCGTGTTGGAGAACCATAGTTTATGTTCTGGCGTGAGGCATCACTGGCTCTAGTCTCCATTTCGCCAATACGTTCTTTTCTGTTTTTGAAGATCGCGCGGATTCCACTTAAACAACATAAAAAATACATCAACTCATTCCAGACGGAGCTCGAGATATCTCGGCCAAGCTCCTTTGACGGTATACAAGATGGCGCTTATATAACCGGCAAATGAGCAAAAATCATGGGTGTTTTAGCCAAGCGCACACATTAGATAATTTTATGTTACAGTATTGTCCACGTTTTTTTTTAACAAAAACAGAAAATGTACCGTTGAGGTTTACCTGTTAATCTTGGTCAGTATAACACCTAACTGTAAAAATCTCATTGGAATTCTCATATTAAAATAAAAAAACAGTAGCCATCATTAAATTAAAACCACCAAAACACATTAAATAAATAAAAGCATGAATTCTACCTGGTCTGCACATCACACACACCATGACTGCAGAAGGGTACCACACAAACTCACCCACACGGGTACGAACCAACCTGTCTGGAATTCACCGCAGAAACAATCACACGGGTACCGCTCCGACTGCTGAACTTGTACACACGAAATCATTATCCAAATGGGTACCCACAGTACCCGTCTGTGTGCTACACAGACGGGTACTGTGGGTACCCATTTTGAGGGAGGGTGGTACTCTCCTGTTGTGCATTTCACCATGAAGTAGGACTACTATAGTCAGATTCACATTAAATTCATCAACCAGGATTATTGAATTTCGCGGATTTCTCAGTCAATTCTCAACCAAATTTCATGAAATTTCACACACACTATTTTCCATTCATGTCGTAACTACCCTGAAAATTTCGCGAAGTTTTGATAAGCATTGTGGAAGTTAGACCATTTGACATGTAATAAAATTCTGAGACGAAGCTAATGGCTTTATAGAGGGCAACATTTTTATTTATTTACTACATGTCAAATGGTCTAACTTTTAAAATACTTATCAAAACTCCGTGAAACTTTCAGGGTAGTCACGACATGAATGGAAAATAGTGTGTGTAAAATTTCATGAAAATTGATTGAGAATTGACGGAGTAATCGGCGAAATTCATCCACCACGGTGAATGTGAATCGTGGTATAGTGTTTTGCCAGACTGGGTGTATTAGATGCTGTGTAGAGATAAATAATGTACAGCAGAGTGCCAGCCTTTTAGGATTACCAAACCCCGTGGCACCGGGATTATTCACGAGAGCACACGAAGCGTTGACCCAATTTTGTTTTAATGTTGGCCCAACGTCGTAGACGGTGGGCCAATATTAAAACAACATTGGACCATGTCTCGTGCTTCCCAGGAGCTAACATTCTGTCTGCTCATGCAGCTTAAGTATTTGAGCTCACAATCTCCCCTTCTGATCTTTCCTCTGTTTAACGACGGGTTTTGAACAAAATTTCCAGCTTTTAATGGTGAAAAAATATCTCATTTATCGGAACGTTTTGGAATTTAATTTAACTTTAAAAACTTAATCACCTCAGTTTGAAGTACCACAAGTACTACATGTAAATCAATTGGAATAACAACAATAATGCTCAGTTAACAAAATACACTGGCCCAAGATTGGCCCAGCATTATCCATTCCAGCAAACACAAGACGTTGACCCGATATTGATTTAATGCCAAGTCAGTTGGGCCAGCATTAATACAGTAGGCCCTATAAGGTGAATATCTGGTAGTTAGTGTGAATTTACTGGTGGTGGCAGTTCAGCTCACGTGGATTTATTCAGGATTTTCTGTTGCCGGACACGCCGGATGGTACTTCAGCTGAGACCTCACGCGTTACGGGGGCTTTGATTCTGGTGTGCACTTTGACAGACCGGGGACCCGCCAGGGTGGAAGGTGCTCTGTCCAGGGCGCCACCAACATCCCAAAAAACACGGGACGTTTACTCAATGCTGGGTTATTGTTGGCCAACCCAGCATTGGGTGAACGTCTCGAGTTTTCTGGAACAGCCACATAATTCCAGGGAGGCCCCGCTGGACATACCCCCCTCCCCCGACGGACAATGTCAGTCCGCATTCGATGTGTACAAATTCATCCAGAATCAGATAAATGTGGCTTAACATTGATTGAATGCTTGTCAAACGTCAAAGACGATCTCAGCGCCAAACCAACGTCGTGTGGTCGGTCGCTATGATTAGATCTTGATAAAATCCCAGGCTTCGGGCTTCAATATTATATCTGACGTTCTCTCACAAGTATTATTAAGACTAACCCTTTAATGACCGATTTATCCGATGAAAAGTCTCATCCATTAGTATCTCGCTGAGCCGTTCCAAAACTTCGATTAAGTTAAGATTATTTAAAAAATTAGTTAAATCACAGTATTTTAACTAATATTAATGTAAGTGTTATTTGGCAATAAAACGGAAATAAAAACGATTATAGTTGTTATTAGCGGTTAATATGTGTACTGCATACTCACTTTCGTTCGTTCGTTCGTTCGTTCGTTCGTTCGTTCGTTCGTTCGTTCGTTCGTTCGTTCGTTCGTTCGTTCGTTCGTTCGTTCGTTCGTTCGTTCGTTCGTTCGTTCGTTCGTTCGTTCGTTCGTTCGTTCGTTCGTTCGTTCGTTCGTTCGTTCGTTCGTTCGTTCGTTCGTTCGTTCGTTCGTTCGATTGTTCGTTCGTTCGTTCGTTCGTTCGTTCGTTCGTTCGTTCGTTCGTTCGTTCGTTCGTTCGCTCGCTCGCTCGCTCGCTCGCTCGTTCGTTCGCTCGCTCGCTCGCTCGCTCGCTCGCACGCTCGCTCGCTCGTTCGTTCGTTCGTTCGTTCGTTCGCTCGTTCGTTCGTTCGTTCGTTCGTTCGTTCGTTCGTTCGTTCGTTCGTTCGTTCGTTCGTTCGTTCGTTCGTTCGTTCGTTCGTTCGTTCGTTCGTTCGTTCGTTCGTTCGTTCGTTCGTTCGTCGTTCGTTCGTTCGTTCGTTCGTTCGTTCGTTCGTTCGTTCGTTCGTTCGTTCGTTCGTTCGTTCGTTCGTTCGTTCGTTCGTTCGTTCGTTCGTTCGTTCGTTCGTTCGTTCGTTCGTTCGTTCGTTCGTTCGTTCGTTCGTTCGTTTGTTTGTTTGTTTGTTTGTTTGTTTGTTTGTTTGTTTGTTTGTTTGTTTGTTTGTTTGTTTGTTTGTTTGTTTGTTTGTTTGTTTGTGTTTACGGTTCTCAGTGATTTACTTTAACAATGAATGACCGCATAGCAGTACCACAGACATATCTGTTGTTTTCGTATGATAATAGCTAGCTTTGAATGATATAAAAAGAAAAACCTACACATTTTAAAGGGTGAACAATTATTATTTGCACAAATAAAAGCGACTGACCACAATGTCGAGTGTATTACCCCACATACAGTGGCAGATCCAGGGGGGGGCTATTTTTCGGCAAATACTTTAAAAAGTCCCCTAAATTGGTTAAAATTTACAAAAAAATCTTGGGGGCAAGCCAAAACCCGGGCGCCCCCCCTTTTTCAGATCCTGGATCCGCCACTGACATATGTTCACCATCTCGCACAGATGGAACAGAACGCCTCATCATGCTATTTTCAGTCACTTGATGTCGTGAATCGCGATGGCGATGCACACCTTTAAGTGACTGAACTTGTAGTGAGTTGTATACACAACAGCACTACCCGTGAAACACGTTAGGTTGACTCAGTGCTGAGCCAGCGTGGAAGACACTGTACCTCAAAACAACGTATCGTGTTAGCTGGGAATTTTGCCTTGCTGTCAATGGATGATGACAATGACAAGTTAACCTTGGAACAATAAAAATTATATTATGAAACGATTGAAAATAAATGTATGTGTCATTATGTCTTCATACCTCCAGTGTATATTATGGCAAGATAATTATAAGAATAAGCCAGCGATATTATATTTATAATCAGCATGATGTTTGTATAATTGGGGTTTTCGTTGAATTTTACAGTCCTTTAATTTCCCGCATTTCCATCCCGCCATTGTTCCCAAGACGACTTAATATTCCAGAGATAAAAAAATCAGGCGATCTCCGGTGGCAGATGATGCACATGGTATGGTCTACGTGATGCAAATTGTATGGTCTACGTGGACATAATTCACAGCCTGCACCACACACACCACTCCCTCCTGACCCAGCGACTTGACTAAATGTAGCAGGTGTTACGACCGATAACGCTGAAAATGTCTTCTGGAACCCGGATTTCTGAATCGCTGGCGGGCTGCCCAGCAAACATGAACGTAGGCCCAACGTTGGTTTACTGCTGGTCCAGCGTCGTAGACGGTGGGCCAACAGTAATCCAACATTGGGCCAACGTCTCATATTTGCTGGGTGGCTGGCTGACTGGCTGACTGGGCTGCGGTTGTTCCCACTGCAGGATTCTTGATATTTCCTGGCCCTGCGGCTGAAGGCTTCTGGTGTCCGGCTGGAAGCAACAAAAGTTCCACCTGACGTCGCACGCAAAGCATGACAGCAATTGAAACCAGGCGCAGGAGGTCCTTTCGATCTATCGTAAACACAGCCTCAATGTCCGCCTAATACTGTGCCTAAGTCACAGACTTTGGCCCAGCATTGATCCAACGTTTGATGAATACAAAACTGGTATTACGGGGTGGATCGGCTCCGGGCTTCTGCCTGTCACATTATGTCTCAGGCTAGTGAAAGAGACGTACGTGTGAAATCCCTGGAACACTTCACTGTGCAGAGTTTTTGCAACTGGAGCAAGTTATGGGCATTAAATGTGTCCTTTCTGCACATGTTTGCGAATCCGAGAGAACGCCCAGCATGAGCCAGTTATCCGATGGTGGGTCTGTGTTGGGCCAGCGTCGCAGACGCTGGCCCACCACAGACCCAGCATCGGATAACTGGCTCGTGTTGGCTGGGAACCCCTCTTTCTGTTTAGCCGTGAGAAAGGTAATGGCTGATCAGCGGGTGTAGGGGGTGAAAGCACTTGTCTGTGAGGACCTAGCAAACACAAGCCGTCTCCTGGTAAGCTCGCCATGAAATATTTATTGCTTCAATTGGACTGCTGATTAAATATGGCCGAATCGATGAGCCGGACCCATGGCGGGGTCAAAGGAGATGCAGGGAGATAGACAGCAGGAGACGCGAATAAAAAAGAGCAGTCCTCAGTCAAAACAGACCTTGTCAAATGTGGTACTAAGGGTCCTGTTTTCAGGCAATCTTTGAAATTCTGGCATTGCGCTGCTACCGTGTGGCTGTTACATTGATGGAGATGATGGACTGCCTTTACGACCCTAGCAGCCAGAGGGTGGTATGTACCACTCATTTGAGTGGCACATACGACACTCTGGTTGCTAGTATCGAAATTTAATGAGTGATTCTTGATATTTCATGGCCCTGCCTCGGAAGGCTTCGTCACAAAATGTGCCACTGATGTACGGTGAATGGTTCTGGACAAAGAGATGTTCTTTATTTATTGCCCACGCAATAATGCGCATGCAATGCTATTGTATGGACGCAAAACAAATTATCATATCTGATTGAGCCACCGTTTAGAGGGGTTCTCGCAGTCAAGGCTGGGTTAACCATTACAACGGTGAAATATTTCTTCATAAACCATGGCGACCGGAGGTTGTTCTTTTACAATTTGAAATCATCATAAATGGCTTAGTCGGCTGTTTTCGCTTGATTTGAATACCTATGTTATGGGTCTACGGCCATAAGTGCGGGGACCGTTGTTATACGTCAGAATCTGACGCCTGCAGACGTCTGACGTCTGACGTCTGCAGACGTCAGATTTTGACGTCTAAAGATGGTCCTCGCGCTGAAAGGGTTAAATATTGCTTCATGGAGCAATCGACAATATCATTGTACGTTTTCTCGGTGAATCACATTAAATAGAGAAAGGTAAAATGCCTGGTTTGTGAGGCTCTCTCTCGCAAATACATCTATGGGTTTTTAATTGGATGTTAACCCCCCCCCCCGAGTTTCGATGGTACATATTATATTATATTATATTCAAGATCGATTGTGAAGTCAGGCCAAAAGATTCATCGGTGCTGAATATTTTAACTACTGCCTACTAAATTAATGAGGCATGATGTTAAACAAACATTTTTTTTAAATGTTGAAGATGCAGGTTGGAGTGATAATATCAAATCCGTAATTATTCGATCACAGCTATTCAGATAAAATGATGCATTGACCAAAGTTGGTATCTTTCAGCTGTAATTCCCATCATATCATTCCGGTAATCGTGTTAATATTGCTAACTTATCTGTGCATGTGTCTGCAATATTTTTCGTTCACCATAGCGTATCTTGAGAGTGCCATCTACCAGTATGGGTAAAATGCCACCAGTCTTTCTGAGAAATGACATCGAGTGGAGTGTTTATAAGCCTTTGGACTGAAGTGCAATTAGAAAATAAATCGATTTGAAGGACCCGAACCAAGCACTTAATTCACCGTGAAAAATAGCATTTAACTGGGAACTTTCGCCCAGTGTTCGCCTAATGTTAAACCAACATTGGTATAGACGTCTTGTGCTTTCAGGGTCGATAAAAATAGAGCACTGCTGATGACACTTGATGATATTTACTCTTTATTTTTGCGCAGTTACGACAAGCATTTATCCAGTAGTAGATATATTTTGACCCATGGTTGGCAAATCACTGTGTCTATTAGTCCAGTCATTTTGTCAATATACCTCAAAATAATTGCAACAGAAGGTTTTTCACTGCAAAACGTCTCATTAGTATCCCTAGAGTGACATATCAAAACTTTATTCCGATGGAGGAATGGGAAATATATTTTCTTGATGTCCAAAGAAAGTTGTCGTTTTTCGTATTTTCTAGTGTCATTTTACATTTACCGCAAATCAACTAGTTGTCATTGAAGACACAATTTTTGTAACTAAGCCCATTATTTGCCTCTTCATAATAATCACACCATACCAGATACATTTAAGAGATATAAATGTGAACAAATCAGAAAAATGTTCTAAATTTTAATTTAAATTTGGTGTAATACTAACTTATTTGAAAGAGATTTTCACCGATATAAAAACCTAAAGGTACGCCTACGTGTATACATTTTCAATTTAATATGACAAAATTATAATAATTTAATTTAGACTATAACAATATAGACTATGACGCTGGTCTATGATTATATAATATTAGTTTAGTGACAGCACAATAACTGCAGGTTAGTACCAGATCATTTTAATGTAGCACCTACTAAGCTGCTAGTATCAATACCAGGTGTTACTGTTAATCCTGGCCCTGCCATATAACCCTATATACAATGAGTCTTGAGAATTTTGTGACTGTTGATTTGAGTAATACATACCTATAGGTTTTATATTTTACTATGTGAATTTTCATAACCCGGGCAAAAAAGGTGTAACGGCCATTTTCCAAAATGGCCACCAAAACCCAATATAACGGTCATAACAACTGAGAAAAAACAATGATAATTCCAAAATCAGATCACGTGGTGGCTTTCAGTAGAGTATTTCCGCACCCTGAATAAGGTATTAACTATTCAAGAAAAACAATCAAGGTTGTCCGAGATATAGGTCACGTAAAATCTAAGATGGGCGCCCATAGCGATCAAACATTTGGGCACATTTATTCGATGAACCGAAGGGGTTATAAGAGGTTTTTTGACAGGGGCTACAATTTTTTTTAAATAAATATTTATTATTTAACCATGATTACTTTTTTTTCTGAATATTTTTATGTATTTTCACAGGTTTATGTGTCGAAATATTTAATTTTACTGTAGGCTAATCATCTGGTTCAGATTAACCGTGGAGAATGATTATTAGCCGATTTTTCAGTCAATTCTTAGCCAGATTTTTATGAACTTTTGATTGCAAGGCCTAGTTAAGTATTCAGATATATTTAGACAATTTTGCATATCATCTCTTTGGATATGAAAGGGCGGGTCTGCCACTTCACAAAGTGGCAGATACACACTTTATTATCCAAGGAGACGATATATATGTAATTCGGAAAATAAGGCACTGGGGCCGTCATTTAGCCATGAGGGAGATCGCCGTCAATATTGTAAGGGCTAGCGGATTTTGCTTAGAAATGTATGCTAAATGATGGTGAGGGCTAGTTGAATTTCGTTCTGGGCTAGTGAAACTTAAAGATGAATTTGCAACCCTGTAACTTATTATATGATCAAATTAGGAACATAATATTATTGCCCAGAAATATTCTATCACATATGCTATTTTTAGCATACATATTATTCTTAAATTGAAAACAAAGTACAGACATAAAAACATTTTGATGTATTATGCTTAACTATTCCGACAAACACCATGCTTGCTATGCCTGACAGTGTTGGAGACACCAGAGAGGTTGTTAACAACATTGAGTAGCAGTGCGAGAGGGAATTGAGAGGCTGTTAAAAACAGGGACAACAACATTGGAGGGGCCAGAGAGCTGTTAACAAGAGGAGCAACAGTATTAGAGGGGGCAGGGAGGCTGTTAACAACAAGAGAAACAGTGCGGTTGGGGCAAGGGAGGCTGTTAAAAACAGGAGTAACAGTGGGTCAGGGAGAGTGTTAACAACATCAGAAACAGGGCTGGAGGGGTCAGAGATGCCGTTAACAACAGGAACAATAACATTTTAGGGGCCAGGGAGGCTGTTAACAACAGGAGCAACAGTGCTGGAGGGGCCAGAAAGGCTGCTAACAACAGGAGCAATGGTGCTGGAGGGACCAGGGAGGTTATTTACAACATGAGAATCAGTGCTGGAGGGGCGAGGGACTTTGACAACAGGAACAACAGTATTTCAGGGGCCAATGAGGCTGTTACCAACAGGAGCAACAGGGCTGGGGGCAGGGAGGCTGTTAAAACAGGAGCAACAGTATTGGAGGGGCCAGGGAGGCTGCTAACAACAGGAGCAACATGGCTGGGGGTGTCAGTCTGCCAGAGAAGCTGTTAACAGCAGGAGAAACATAATTGGATGGGCCAGGGTGGCTGTTAACAACAAGAGAAACAGTAATGGAGGACAAGAGAAAAAGTGCTGGAGGGGCCAAACAGGCTGTTAACAACAGGAGCAACAGTGCCAGAGGGGCCAGGGAGGCTGTTACCAACAGGAGCAACAGTACCGGGGGCCAGAGAGGCTGTTAACAACAGCAGAAACAGGGCTGGAGGGGTCAGAGATGCTGCTAACAACAGGAACAGCGGCATTTGAGAGGCCAGGGAGGCTGTTAACAACAGGAGTAACAGAGCCGGAGGGGCCAGAGAGACTGTTAACAACAGGAGCAATAGCGCTGGAGGGACCAGGGAGGTTGTTTGCAACATGAGAATCGGTGCTGGAGGGGCGAGGGAGGTTGGTAACAGAAGGAGGAACAGTGCTTGAGAAGCCAGGGACTTTGACAACAGGAACAACAGCATTGCATGGGCCAATAATGTTTTTAACAACAGGAGCAGCAGTATTGGAGTGGCCATGGGGGTTTGTTTGTTTTTGTTTATCTGTATAATGGAAAGCCACATGAAGCTCTTGATGCAAGTAAGTAAGCTGTCAGATTGTACATGGTCAGCCTCAAGACTGGAAAGGCTGGGCAAGCAGACTTGTGTCGGAAGAATGGGGCTGAAAGATTAAAGAAGGGAAAATGCTACCCATCCGGACTTCAATGCCACCTGCACCCATGAAATTAATGTAGATAATGGCAAAGCCGGTTGCAGTACTGGCAGGTGCACATGTAAGAAACATGGACTACAATGTTCATAAGCATGTGGAGCATGTAAAGGCATCAGCTGTTTGAACTCGGCTTCTCTTCTAAATGGAGATAAAGAGTCCGAAGAAGAATAAATTGTATTTTTAGTTTTTATTAACTATAAAAAATATTGATCTCAATTTTAAATAAAAGATTATTCTAAAAGTTTTGTCACAAATTATTTTATTTATTCAAAACATCTGGAAAAAAATTACATATCACATAAAATGTTGAAAAACTGTTTTGCGTCTAAAACACGACCATTTTAAAAACCGCCAGATAACAAAGTTCCTCTTTCCATATTGGAGTATTATTTACGACACTACAGACCTCAACCAGAAATATCCCGTTAAAATTAATGTTGTATTTTGTTTGTGGTTATCCAAAAAAAAGCCAGAAAATGATTGGACTAAAAGGTCTGTGCGTAGGCCTAATTTTAAGTTTTCATATCGGAGAAAATCCATTTCGAAAAAAGTTGGTATTACACCAAATTTGAAATCAAATTTATAACATTTTTCTCATTTTTTCGTATTTATATTTCTTAAATGTATCTGGTATGGTGTGATTACTATGAAGAGTCGAAAAATAGGCTTAGTTACCAAAAATGTGTCTTCAATGACCACCAGTTGATTTGCAGTAAATGTAAAATGACACCAGAAAATACGAAAAACGACACCTTTCTTTGTGCCTCAAAAGACATATTTCCCATACTTCTATCGGAGTAAAGTTTTGATATGTCATTCCAAGGAAAATAATGAGACGTTTTGCAGTGAAAAACCTTCTGTTGCAATTATTTTGAGGTTATCCGAAAAAAATGTCCACAAAATGTCGGGACTAGATTGAATGTGGGCTGTGAGGTGTGAGGGACTGAAAGCAGGAACCGCTGTTTGTCTCAATTGTGCCGTTTTACTTCTGTGTCTTCATTTCACTGTTTGCCCGATAGCGTCACGATGTGTTTGTGTGGGGTGGTGGGGGTTGGGGGTGATAAGTTGTTCCAACCTGAAATGTGGAACTGTATATTGTTCTTACGGTTTAGAGATCTAATCTAATTTCAACATTTCAACTGTAGCCTAATGATTACTCTTTGAAGTGCAGGGGCCTTATACTGCGTTCCTTCATACAGAAGACAGTATCTGCTTACTTTACAAGTAAGCAGATACTCAGATACTACCTTTTGGCTTTGTAGAGCAGTATACTTGCATATTAAGAAAGACAAAAAGTAATATGACGGATGATATGTTAATCTCGCAATTACATATTATATACCGTTCAAGTTTTTCACTACTCGCCACTGGAAATACAACGACCAAAACGATAGCCTCCTTATTATGACGTACGTTGTTCGCTACCAAATCATCGGTCCGATTTATGATCTGTGCGAGTGTATACGTGGATTATTTTCAAGATTTGTAACTGGAATTGCGCTCTCAAATCCAAATGATGAAAAGAGCTTCCGACAGCACAGTTATCTACATAATTATCAAATTAATACACATCACAAGAGCCTACCCCAGCAAACACAAAACATTTGTATAACATGGGTACAACGTTGGCCAAACGTCTTCGGCATGGGGATCGGGGACAGTGTGTACGGCGACGGTGAAGATCCAGCATTTCCACGGATTCATCCACATCCGCTGTCACAGATATCGGCCATGGTTTATTTGACCGCCCCCCCCCCCCCGGCGTCCCCGGCCGGATCGCATCAAGGTGATTCTCACTGCCCACGGTTTATAATACCATCCTCATAGAAGCGCGATATCGCACATATGTACATCCCAGTGAACACAAAACATTTGTATAACATTTATACAATGTTGGTCCAACGTAGAAGACGTTGGGCCGACGCTGTATAAACTGATAAATGTTATACAAATGTTTTGTGTTTACTGGGATTTATCTAGTGCTCACCAATAGTGAAAATAGTCAATACCTTTTACAGACATTTTGACTTATTACGACCAAATAGGCTTTAATCACAGTTTTCGATTGCTCTGTAAATTATGAAAAATTCGGCTAGAAATAATGTGTTTTATTAGCCCCATAATAAAGCGTCAAACACACAAACGCGAACGCGAACGCGAAAAAGATCAAAAATTATATTGTATCATTGCCAAATGTTACCCAACGCGAATGTTCGCGCGAATGCTCGCCACCGCGTTGGTGTGTTGAACAATGATAAAATAGTTTTAGCGTTTTTTTCGCCTTCGCGTTGGTGTGTTTTGGAAATGATAAAATAGTGAAATTCTCGCGTGCGCGTTGGTACCCAGCAGACACAAGATGTTAAATCAATGTTGGTTTAACGTTGGTCCGGCGTCGTAGACGGTGGACCAACATTGATTCAGCGTCTTGTGTCTGCTGGGTATGTATTGCGCTTCATTTGCTTCGTTGTCACACATTTAAGAAGTTCTGAAGGTAGCAGGGTGGACTGTGTTATTTGATGTTGAAAACATGACAAAAATGCGAGAAATAATAATTGTATTTGTTTGCAATTGGTTGATATTAGTATTAACACATATACTGGTTATATTTATTCCCCCGGGTTATAAAGAGTCTTATCGGCCACCCATTAAAATATACTGAAGGGGTATTGATTGTTGATGTTGATATTAGGCTACTTAATGCAACTTGCATGTTTGCGTTATTACTTTTTTCACCACTTTTATAATCCGATGTTTTCACCACAAGCTATACATGTTACTACGACATGTATGCCGTATTAGCTTTAGTTAAAAATTAAACATATCAATCCTTGAGATGGGAAAAGCGTCGCATCTCTCATTGTGCACAGTGCAGATACAACACTTTTGTCCCCAGGGTGAGTCGCACTGCACAATCATTGTGGTCTGTTTCTGAAGTTATCACCGGCTGGATAAAATAATGCGTTGTATTGTAAAATTATACAGAGACACTGCCCCTAGAATGGACTAAAATCAGCCAGGCCTATCTTAATTAACATCATACACAAGGCAGAACTATCGCGTTGCAAAACAGCGGATTTGGAGGGACGACAACAAAACCGTTAAACCGAACTTCCACCACCGCAGCCTCTAAGGGTTGAAATGTCTATTCCTGTGGGAAGATGACACGCCGCACATGGAGCGCACATTATTGGAGGGATGGGGATCACAGGGACTTTCATACCTGTCTTGGCGGCGGGAGCAGCCAGTAACTCAGGTCAGTCCGCGTGATGCGGCGGAGAGCCGGGATCATATCCGAGAAATACGGCGACTCCCCGGCCTGAGGAAAGAGGAAGACGTATCTGAGAGACAGCCACCGCGCAACTCAATTGAGCACTTTTTCCAGCGGTATATACCGCCATGATCCCGCACATCAAACTAGAGAGGTTGATCCAGTCTTGGTATTATGTTGATCCATCGTCGTAGATGATGGCATTATGTTGGTCCATCGTCGACGCGACGAAGGACCAACACAATGATATCATCTACGACGATGATTGTCCAACATACCAACGTTGGCTAGACGTTTCTTCCCAGAAATCACAATACATTGAACCGATACTCGTTACCGATGTTATTTAATGTTTGCTCACCGTTTATGACGCTGGACCAGCAATGAATCAACATTGGTTTAACGTCCTGTGTTTTGCTAGGTTTTGTGTTAGTGTATATTCTATGGATTTACACGACACATGTCTCGCAGTTGCAGGGGCAGCACTGAGACAAGTCGTCGCCTCGGAGCTAAAGGATCCTATCTGACACTCGTCAGAGTGGCAGATAGGATCCTTTAGCTCCGAGGCGACGAAGTGCGGGCCCACAACAGAGCCAAACACATCGGATTTCTTGGTATACCTTTTAGCGACCAGTGTCTAATCACTGTCATAAACTGCATTCCGGCCCATAGACATACACCAGAGCGAGCACTTTTTATCCCCCCCCCCCCCACCTCCACCCTTCCACTGGATTCTAAAACTGGATGTCATTTGACCTTATCATGTTACATATAGTGCATTATACTATTTTTATTGTGCGTGGTCGCAGGTCACGTGCTACGAGATCTTATGAATACGCCTCACTGGGTCACTCAGTGCGCAAGGTGTCACTAACCAATACCGATGTTATTGAGTTTATATCGTTTTTTTTTTATTTCTGTTATCATACACGGAGTGTGGGAAAAACGAGTATATTAATTATTGTGTCATCCACCTTCCATAACCATTTACAAAAAAGCTATTTGATAGTAAAGCAATTATAAAATGATGGTGATCAAAATATGTAAATAAACACAAGTGGGGTACATTAATAAGAACCAGCAAGCACAAAACATTTGTATAACATTTGCACAACGTCGGACCAACGTCTTCGACGTTGGTCCAGCATTGTACAAATGTTATACAAATGTTCTGTGTTTGCTGGGAATTATTTACATTAATCTGCGGGAACATGGGTACAGCGGCATGTCCGGGCAACGGGGACTCGAACTGACTATGATGTTCAGGCAGAGCAATTGCATATAATATGAAAATAATTTTAGCATAGACGTTGATCAGTTGATGATTTAGTACATTTTCTCCGCCACCGTATCGTGTTTATCTTACATCCCAGTAATCACAGAATATTTGTATAACATTTGTTCAATGCTGCACCAACGTCGAAGACGTTGGGTCCGACGTTGTACAAATGTTATACAAATATTTTGTGTTTGCTGGGTGATTAAGTTTAGTTTCTCGTTTCAAATATGACCTACATAATTTTAATATGCATCATTAATATGCATCATGATCTTGACCAGATATGTGATCTATTAACCCATTAAAGCCCACTGGCAAGTTTTTTTGCCAGTGATGTTTTTGTGTGACGTCGCCATAAAAAAAAAATATTTAAAAAACTACATGACTTGAACCCGTTGTAAACTCTTTTGTCGTGTTGGTAATGTACATTTTGTGCAATCGATAGTTGATATCAACGTTTAACAACGCTTACGTTTGTCAGGAAAATAGTAATTCCAGAATGCTACTTTTTGGTCGTGGAAGAGACCAATAAGTAGTTTATTACATATCTCTCAACACGTAGGTCAATATTCATAAAGAAACTGTCAGGTGTGGTGATTTTCGCCATGTAATTGTAATGCTGAAAAAGGATTCATAACTGTGCATAAAAAGACTAATAATTTACATGGCAAAAAAATTTGCCAGTGGGATAATGCATGGTATTATAGTCTGTAGTAATAAACCATTCTGTAAAATGATGAAACGAAATACATTATGTTTATTATGTAGACTGTTTGGTACTAAATCCCCGAGCATGCTAATATGTTGGGCACATTCCTCATCCTTTTCTAATAATAATTGTTTGTCGGCTAAATTACATATACTAGTAAGACATTGCATTTGAAAATGTAGGTACTGGCAAGAAAATTTGCCAGTAGGCACTTATGGTGTCTTTGATGGATATGTGTATGATATATGGTGGATGATATCCTCTCCATGTTTGAATACGCTGCGAGGGATGATCCAACTACTGTGAAGCAGCTTAGAAAGCTAAGAAGTAGACGATGTCATTAAGATATGTATAAAGTGTCCTAGATTTAAACAAAGAGAATGCAAAATCTCCTGGAACCGTATTTCTCTCAATATTCCCTCACAATCTGATTGATATCATGCAGAGGGAGTGCAATCTGTATACTCCGCAAAAGGAAAGAAGCATCGGTATAGATAATATTGAGGCTCTAACATGTTAGGTGTCATGCTTCTCTCTGGCATCTTCCCTAACAAGTTATCTTACCCACGAGCCCGCAGGACGATACCTTGGTCTATCAACCTAGCCTCCAACGATTTTAAATAGAGATATACCTTGAATGTCGCGCGTCTCAAGACTGGCCAATCAGACAGCGCTTGACCAGCTGTTGACAGCTCCCTGGGAGCAAAGCTTGCTTGTTTCCGTTGGTATGATATATATAGACAAGCTCGAAATCTCACGCTAATGTGTACTTAAACTCCCTGATTGCGGTCAGTATATGATTACCGGCCGCCATGAGGGAGTTCGGTACACCTCACTGTCTAAAATGTGAGATTCCCAACATGTCTATATAATACATCTAGCAACGGAAACAGGTAACTAAGCATGAGAGCTGAACAAGAGGTCATTTTTTCGTGACCCTTAAATAAATCTGAAACATCCAGTGAGGTTTAAATCTCAGACACACACCCAAGATGCCCACATAGACAGATATCGTACTCGATACGGCCAGGCTCCTGCGGTAGCAAGCGCATAAGACTGGCCAAGGAAAGATGCTCTCTGGGTACAGCCGACTACCATATCGACAGCTTTATTGGTCAGAATCAGCTGATATTCACAATTCTCTGAGGCGTAACAGGTTTGATGATATCGTAAGTGACCTTTAATTTGTCTTGTCAAGTGACAGATATAAGAGCTTTCGAACAGCTAGATGTGGCTGAGAATATCAGCATTGACGAAACCATGATACCATGATTATTTTGGTAAACATGGCACAAAGCAGCTCATCTGTGAGAAACCAATAAGGCTCAGTTTCAACTCGTGGTCTCTATGATAAACATGTATCACGTAAAACTGCATTACGGGTCTAGAAACATCTAGCAAATCTTCCCCTAGTCTCAGTATGAAATCAAATACATTTATATATGATACGCCTCGTGGGAGTAATTAGCAGTGCTGGTCACATTAAACACATTTCATTGACCCCTCTAAAGCCCACTGGCAAAAAATTTCGCCAGTCCCAGAAACCACTTTAACGAATTTTTTTTTTTTTTAATTGAAAATAGTACGTATTAATGGCCTAATCGTAGCAATGTGCTACATTTTCGGCTCGGAGGCTATGTTTAAAAAAGTTGGGCTTTAATGGGTTAAGTGCAATGTATCGCTATTGCTATTGCTATAAAATATTGCTATAGTACTGTTACTATTACAGTATTCGAGTTATTTTACTATTATTATTACACAACAATTATTAAATTAGGCCTACTATTACAATGGCTTTTCGTCGACATTTACAAGGCGATAATAAGTCACAGGCATCACACTCTCCATATACATTTGATAATAATAACATGACAATTTATACATCTCAAAATATATATATATTTTTTATTTGATATATAAAAATGTGAATATACTGGTCTCATCAGCTTAACGTGCAGAACTTTTAGTGATAAATATCAAATGTTTTGCTCGTAACCATGGTAACGTTATTGCAATATGCTGACCATGATATCATTTTTCTATACAGACAATGACATATTAATTTTATGATGGCAGAATATTGTGCGATGCTAGCAATATTTTGAGTCGACCTACATAAATTGCACACCTGCATTCTGCTTAGTTTTTGCCAGATCATATTATCAATTCTACCGTGCAAGTTTACAAGTAAGCATATACTGTATTTTGACTATTTGCAGAACACAGTAATATAAGGCAAAAGCCGGCACACCTGCATTTGCGAGAAAAACCTTAAAAGGACTGGCCCAGGCTGAAATCATAAAAAAATCGGTGATTTTATTTTGGCTTCCTAATATGACCATATGTTGTAAACATGTCCATAGACTAGAACTGCAAAAGCTTTTTAATTTTTCTGCTGCGCATTCACCAGTCAGGCTAGATATAGAGACGAAATTCCGGATTTCTAATTATTGACAACCATGTCAAAAATTAGAAAAATAAAATCACCGATTTTTTTATGATTTTAGCCTGGGCCAGTCCCTTTAATGTATACCACAGTTGTGATGGTAGCAGCAGAGACACGTATATGCATAGTGTGCCAGAGTGGTATGTGAATTATGTCATATGGACTCACAAAGCCAGCCTTAATTACGTAGCCGAACAATTAGACTTTGATCAACAGAAGCGCGTGTAATGCACGTAATGCATGGCTCCGAGTCAGTATACTAATGTAAACGATGTACACCAAATGCTGGCGTGATGTCCCCGAGGTTGGCCAACCATAAGCAAACGTTTAGCTAACATCATGGCCAATATACCCAATCACATGTGCTTACACATACCTGGAGCGGATGCTGGTTTAATGCTGGGCCAGCGTCTGTGACGCTGGCCCAGCATTAAACCAGCATCGCGTGAGCGTTTGTTGCTTGCAGAGTGCCAGGATGATCAATGAGGGGCGGCGACGTTCAGCAGGTAATCTAGAAAGAATAAAAAGACACTCGTCCGCTCCTAATCAAAACAAATTGTCTGTATGTTAACAGGCCTGGCTGGCTCAGGTGGCTGTCCCGGTCAGATAGGAGCCAGGATGTCCAGAGGCGTGGGTAGGGGGGGGGGGGGGGGCTGTGACAGAGCAGCCTGATCCCGGTAACGGGCGTGGTGACACAGACGTGACAGCGTGGACTCCGGCGCACAGCGCTGATCCCTCTGGGCTCCGCTCTCTCTCTTTCTCTCTGTGTGTGTCTCTGCCTGGCAGGCTCTGTTTGCTAGCTCAGGGCTGCTGAGCGGGCGGCACACAGTCCAAGCATCCCTCCTAAACACCAGGACTGTGACAGGCGATCCAGTCCACTCTTGTACCCAGGTCGGTCACCACAGAGTGATGGCTGTAAGTGGCCAGCCACGTGTCTTCTCATCCAGAACGTCCCCAGACCAGTGTGATGAAGACGCTCAGATATGAAGTGTAGATGATGAGCAGTGTGACAGTAAGCGGACTGTTCGTCATGACGTGTTTGCGCGGCGTGATCATCATGGTATGGCGTACTGTGCTGGTACTGGTGGTGATGGACCCCCTGTGTTGTTGTGGTAGGACACCAAGGATCACTACCAGTACTAGTGGTGTCACCAGAAAACATGAAATCCGGATAGCAGCTGTCATTCCCATGGATACAAAACGCCTGTTCTCTATCGGTAAAGTCAGCCCTGCTGCCAGTTTAGCCATCAAAGAGGTGAAGAAGCGTCACTTGTTACCCCCGCACACCAAGTTGTCCATTAAGTATTATGACTCTAAATGTTCAGAGTCAGATGGTATGAATGAAGCCATTCATTCTTACATTCACTACAGAGCTAACGTGTTTTTTGGACCTGTGTGTGATTTCGCGGCTGCCCCTGTGGCTAGGCAGACCACCTACTGGGACCTGCCCATGGTCTCTGTGGGGGCAATGGCTAGGGACTTCTATACCAGGCGTCGAACCGTGTACCCGCTGCTAACGCGGGCAGGACCTGCCAATCTACAAGCCCTGGCACAGTCCTTTGTGGCCCTATTTCGTAAAAAGTACCAATGGACCAAATTTAAAGTTTTATACGAGCAGCTAGCTCACAGTGATATTGTGATTCAGTTCTGTCATTTGGCGAGTGACGCCCTTGTTAATGGCATACCTCAGAAGGAGATTCATTTGGATTACTTTAGGCTAGAATTAGAAGAGCAGGATTTAGAAAGGATATTGAAAGAAGAAGTCGGCAACGCCTATGGAGGTAAAAATATATAATTTATTTAAAAGAGGCAGTTTGTATACATATTAGATATATGTCCATGTATGGATACGTGGTTCGTTTTTTGCCGATTTTAATTTAATTATCGTTTTCATTTCATTTCATTTGCAGCTTTGTAGAGTGATATATACGTCCCTTTAAGTAAAAGAGGATTAGTTTTAACATAGGCATTGTTGTCAGTTGATTGATGTACTAGAATCACGAAGGATTGATCAATTGTTTTTGCAATTTTCTTGATGTCAATTATCATTATAGTGGACCAATTCGATGTACATATTGTATTTGTCATTTCAAGGTGTCGTTTCAGGATTCTGCTTTCAGTTGAAATATTTAAAATGTTAAGATACACATATTGTTGGGGTTTATTCAACGGATTTTAATGTAATCAATAGAAGATGATAAGGCCCAGCTATATGGACAAGCTGAAGTACTAATTTTTATTATACACAAATATATCTTCCAATTTTAAAATCCGTTTCATCATGACCTTAGAGTGAAATACTGATATGAAAATATCATGCAAACTCGTACCCTAATATTTTTTGGCTAAATTAAAGGTACCATTAATGAATGTTCAGTGAGTTAATGGATGTTCGCTCGTGTATGTGCGGAAAAAAACGGTGTGCACCTTGAATATCATAAGACGTTCGGTGTTATGATACGTTTGGTACAGGAGCTAAACATCATACGCCAATGTACATGTACATGTACACGAAGTTGGATATACGAATACTAGATGACACGTCTCATTTAATGGATATATCTCGGCTGAACATCAGCTTTGTCGTCCTTTTATTACATCTTTTTTCTCATGATTTGATCTTGTGTTTTCCGAAAAAAAAGTAAATTAGATTGATAAATATGTTGTGTGCTGAGATTAAAGGATATACATGGTATATAAGATCTAGCCCAGTTGACACGAGACGTTGGTTCAACGTTGGTTTACTGTTGGCCCAACATCTACGATATTCGCCCGACAGTAACCAAGATTGGCCCAACGTCTCATGTTTGCTGGGAGGGGTCATCGACTACGTCCTCATCTATATTACAAGACATCAATGGCTATCAGATATCACTGGTGCGCGGTGGAGTTCTAAGAAACTAGAGCTATTACATGTCAACCTTGTCAATAATGTAACTTGAGAATGGCACAAGGTGGCTATTATTAGATATTTTCAGCAGAATGGTGTATTGGCAGGCATATAGTATGTACATGATAATAATGTACGCAGACCTATTATAAAAATAAACCTTGGAAAATAGCCCGGGGAACGTGTGGCTTTTAGTTGCGTTAATTTATTGCTGGGTGGACGCATCATGGGGAATGAGTGGCCATTTGGCTCGCCAACCCTCGTGCTTCTGCTGAATCGTTTGGTTCTATTTTTCATGCATTTGAAGCTGGAATTGCTAATCACGGGTGCAGATTCGGACGTCTAAAATCAGTCTCCGCACTGAAAGGGGTTAAACTAATAATTTGACTTTGTTGACTGTCCTAAAATTGATTAAGATTTAGCCAGACATAGGAGTCATTTTTTAAAGTTCTTCTGCAAAGGCTTACATTGGTGAGGTTTGATCGCAATATATCTCATCGACCCAGATGAGCTACAAACAAGGTGGCATTTTTGAAAACTTACATTGCGTAGTTCTTTTAAATATGAAATGAATTTAAATATAAATAAATGATCGAACACTAGACATAAAACTGTCATGGACTGGTACACTAAGTCTTAATGTCTTTACACAATTTATTTTTAGAAATAGGGCTTCCCATTCGCTATGTTATATAACTTCGAAGTAAGAATTATTTTGACATAATTATTTACTGAACAATATGATAACGTGGGAGTACGACCCATCCACTTTACTTAACATGACAGGGAATTTAAATATCCGGTCTATATTCGGTTCCATCCTGATACTTGATGATGCTTCAGTTCACAGTGTATTGAGTTGGGACGCATGGCCGACGAGTTAAAAAAAGTACATATTGGTTGGCCGCAGCCTATCATCATAACTGTCTGATAAAGTCAACATAAAACACTCTATACGCCTGGGTCCATACAGGATCGATGGCGTCTTCCTACTACACTTAGAATTCATACAGCCCCCGGCCGAGTGTGGCTCAATCGAAAGGAGAATCACATGATGTTCATCTTTTCATTATGTCAGTCTTTCATTCGTCTAGATGTCACTAACGTGCCCGTCTAACCTGCTAACGTGCCCGTCTAACCTGCCTGTCCATTCGTGTTTTTGTTTAACCCTTTAACCGCCGGGGCCGCATATATTCGAGATTCATTATTATTAGCACATTAAGTACCACTTTTTAAACTTGGACACTGTGACATCAACCAGCAAGATTTGAAAAGAGTTTACCTCCGTTTTGTCAAATCTGAGTAATTTTCAGTCACTTGAAGTTGTGGATCGCGTCAGCGAGACACAACTTCAAGTGGGTGAAAATTCAGATTAAATAATTTGGCGGTTGAAGGGTTAATCTATTATCATCTCACTCATTATTATGGTGTGCAAAGAGCATGTATAGTTTGTATGTATTAATGTAATGCAAAAAGGTATGCTTGAATGTTTGATTTTATGTATGTTAGTTATAATGTCTCTCAAAACCAGTTTTCTGTTTTACTTTCATATTGTATAATCATGTTAAAATCGGAGAAGCCAAACCAACTGATTTCTTCATTGTTCAAAACACACAACATGGATTGCGCTTTCATTTGATGTTGCAGTTGGTTATTTGATCAAAATCAAATAATTATATCCACTTCAAGGTTAGGCCTATATTAAGCCAGCAATTCACATATCAAATCAAACAAAATGTGAATAAATATCTGGGTTGTTAACAGGTTAAGGGACTGAATATGGTCTGGTTTATTTACTCAGCCGCTCGTTGAACACTGCTGAAGCTACTTATATCGCACGCTGCCTGGTTTCATTTTATGACAGCATATACTTACAAGTAGAAATTCAGAAATCAAGTACAATTATCCAGCATATGTAAAATATGACTGATAGTAACCTTGACGTGATTCCTGTCACTGAATAACAGCTGTGCTGCAGTGCAGAAACAAATGCCAGTAAATCTTTACTGTTCAAGTAAGCAGTTACTGCCTCTTGGTAAACCTCTGTTTTGACGAATGTCTTAGCACACTGCTCACAAATCTCACTTATATGCATTATCCACTTGATCCTCATCTTACACATGTTGTAGAGATATACATTTATTTATGACAAAGTGTGTGTTACAGAAAAGGAAAACAGACACACCCATAATAATTATTATTTTATTCACAAATTCATATCAAAGTTTTTAAATTGTTCCCAAGAGATTGGTGTTTTTACCATTGCCGTTGCCGTTGTCTAAATTATGCTTTAATTCCCACCAGGAAATGGATCACTTTAGTTAAAGTATTAACATTACATGTAAATTAGATAATTAAATTTGATGTTTTCGATCGTTACACGACGCACAACTTCGAAATAGTAGAAATGTACGTTTATTCTTCCGTCATTTCCCCTTGGAGCAGCATCATTTGCAGTGCCAGTGCAAATGAAAAACGCTCACAGACGATAAATTATCATTTATTTTTTATTAACGTTTTTGTCCCTTGATTCTATCAGAAATTTGTTAGTTATAACTAGTAAACGAGTTTTTCACAGCTTACCATGCAGTTGTTGCCATGATTACCATGATTGCACACTGTATCATTCTGATGATATTATTATACATAATAATAAACTGAGACTGAGACTCGTGAAGTAATTACATCTCAGAATATTGGTCCGTCAATAGGATTACCTCGCATCCTGATGGGCTGTTAAGGGAGAGATGACACCATCGTGGTGAAGATGTCACTCAGGGTGGTG